>PVJA010007335.1:50000-67500 GCA_004027025.1 Myocastor coypus | reverse complement strand
CTCAGGACTCACTTAGCTGAGGACTGAGTCCAGGCGTGTTGGTGCACACGTATAATCCCATCACTAGGGAGGCTGAAAACAGAAGGATCACTATGAGTCTGAGCTATGTAGTAAAACCCTGCACCAAACACATAAATATAAATAAAAAATAAAAAGTCCAAATTCGACCAACCTTTTGAATCTAACAGAGTCAAATATGTCAATAGCACAGGATGACCTCAAATGGCTTCAAAAATGATCAATAAGTATATGAAAATATGTTGAACACACTTAACTATGATGGAAATGTAAAACAAAACTACATTGAGATTCTATCTCACCCCAGTCAGAACAGCTATGCACAATTTTAAAATGTATTAAATGCTGGTAAGAATAGGGGGCAAAAAGGAATTCTTCTACACTACTGGCAGAAATGCAAATGAGTGTAGCTATGAGGAGATCAGTATGGAAGTTCCTCACAAAAACTACAAGTAATAATAGAACTACAAGTTGATCAACTATATCACTGTTTAATATTAAACCGAGAGGAATTAAAATTAGGTTTCTAGGGGCTGGGGAGATAGCTCTGTGGCACAAGTATCTGCTTGTCAAGTGCAAGGTCATGAGTTTGAATCCCGGTCTTGCAAAATAAATAAATAAATAAATAAATAAGGTTTCTATAGGGATATCTGCATACCCATTTTTCCTGAGAAATGATTTGCACTAACCAACTGTGGGACCAGCCTCCAGAAAACTATATATATTCTAATATTATTCAACCACAAATAGCAAAACTATGTCCTTTACCAAAAAACGGAAAGGAGAAGTGCTGTGAGCTGTCTGGCCTTTAGCCCCCTTCCTGGTTGAGGACATGACCATCCAGTACAGTATTTTCTTCAAACAAGAGCAAGCCCATGGTGATGCTATTTGGTCAGTCACCTGGAGGACAAGCAAGGAGGAAAACTGCCCCCTACATAACGCCCATTTTTGTTTTGATTTGTCAGAGATGGGTGTCCCATTGCAGTTAGAGAAGCTGTATTTGGAGAACTCTTTAGAGGACCTTTTTATACTTGATGCCAGATCGTAGGTACTTGACTTCAGCAATATAACCTTACATAGTCCAATAGTCCATAATAGTAATCATCAGCACAGCTAGTAATTGTTATAAGTTGTTGACCTGAGCTGTTTACAGCATAGCATATTAATATGGCATTACTTTTCATACCTCATGGTTACACTTTTCTGCTGGATGATTAAGACTAAGTTAAACAAGACCTGTAAAAAACTACAAATGTAACTTTTGTTATCTGACAAGGTCATTTAAGTCTACTGAGGATTTACTTGGAACCACACGCAATACCTCTTAGATCTGTCAGTACCAACCTTCTGGATGAGTCATGGCCATTGCTTGACCAATTTGCTCTCTGTGAGAGACTAAGAGATTTTTTTCTCTCCCGGTCACTCTCCTTAGGCACACTGTATGTTATCAAGGTTTGGAAATGGTCTGATGAGAAGCTGGACCTGCAGTGGAGCCTAAAGGGCCACCAGCTGGCGGTGGTGTCTGTACACATCAGCCACACACTGTTCATAGCTGATCCAGCTCTCTGGATGCCCACATTCATCTCTGGACTTGGAAAATGCCAAACTGATAAAGTCTGTAGATGCAGGACCTGTGAATGCCTGGGATTCGGCCTTTTCTCCAGACTCCCGGTGTCTGGCCACAGGAAGTCATGTGGGGAAAGTAAACATCTTTGGTGGGGAAAGTGGGAAAAGTGAATATTCTTTGGACACAAGAAGAAAGTTCATTCTCAGTATTGCCTTTAGTCCTAACAGGAAGCACTTGGCCAGTGGAGCCACAGATGGAATTATCAACATTTTTGATATTGCAACAGGGAAACTTCTGCGTTCTCTAGAAGGCCATGCCATGCCCATCCAGTCCTTGACCTTTTCTCCAAACTCTCAGCTCCTTGTCAGGGCATCAGATGATGGCTGCATCAAGATTTATGGTGTACAGCATGCCAACCCAGGCAGCACGCTGAGCAGCCATGCCTCCAGGGTGCTGAACATCACCTTCTATCCTGATGGTACTCACTTTGTCTCCAGTTCATCTGACAAAAGTGTGGAAGTGTGGGACATTGGAACAAGGACTTGTGTTCACACCTTCTTTGATCACCTGGATCAAGTCTGGGGAGTAAAATACAATGGAAATGGCTCAAAAATTATGTCTGTTGGAGATGACGAGGAAATTTACATCTATGCCTGTCCGATTTAAACATCAACACCTACAAGGCAGATGCTGTGAAGAAGAAGTGTAGATTGCTGGGACATTCTTTACCCTTTATGTACATTTAAATTAAAAACTTGAGCATATATTGTAGCAGAGACTCAAGTTTTGTAGACAGTATAAAGATTTTCCTATTTTAATGGAAATGCTGTTCATACTTCAATAAAGAACTACTGATGCAAAAAAAGAACTACAGATCATGTCAATCCAAACAAACCAGATTGAAAAAGACAGGTATCGCATGGTCTCCATAATATTGCATGTAGAATCTTAAAAAGATGAAAGTAGACAAGAGGAAGGGAATAATGAAGAATGGGGAGGTGGAAGGAGGGACAAAAAGAGAGGTATAGGGTAGGATGCATTAGTAAAAAAAGATTTTAAACAAGAAAATGAAATTAAAATACCTAAGAATCATCACCATTGTTACGGTGAGAGTTAATGAAGAGCATTAAGCAATAGAGTTTTCTAAATGCAGGACGTAGTTGAGCTATGCCAGGTCTTTGAGATTCTTCCCCACGAGCAATTTTCCTAGACCTTCTGAAGAAGCCTAAGTAGGTTATTCATGAGAAATTAGAAAGAAATGTACACCCTGATGGCAATTAGAAAACTGGGGCCAGAGGAAGTGCAGGGAATCTGAATCTGGGGAAACAGAGGTGACTTCAAAAGTGCTGAGTATGTAGAATTATAGCAAGACGCAAGCGCGGCAATGTTAACTGGAAGACGATTTGCCATTCTGGTCACAACTACATGCAAGAAAAGCATATGCTTACGTAGGGTAAAAACAGGGATGAGCATTGCTTTGCTGGATTAAGGAAGATGCTTTTTGAGGATGGAGAAAATAAGTGTCAAACTACTGTGAAGGATCTGACTGAGATAAAGCTGACATTCTTCACTATTGTGAAGAATTCTGACTTTGCACAGCCTGACTGAGGGATTTTCAGCAGTGACAGGTGAGATAGTGGTGGCACAACCACCCTCATTCTGGGTACTGCTAGTCCTTTACCCTAACGCTAATAATTTACTCTAAAAGAGAAGGCGAAGGTCTCTGCTATGACTGTAGTAAGACTGAAAAGCTAGACAAACAAAATCCAGTACTCTCTGAGAAAAAAAGTATTAAGTTACCTACTGGGGTATGAACAGGAAAACTCAGTAATCAAAGTCCCAAGGCTGACCTGCATTTTGAATCTAACAGAGCTGAAAGTGCCCAAACCGCACGATGGCCTCCCGCACAGGAATTTTTTTTCCTTTTAAGTGAGAGGGTAGACTACAAAGGAAGAGATTAAAAGACAATGCGCAAATATAAAGTATTTAAGGGACAATATACCATTAAAAAGGCAGATGAAAAGCTACATAAAAAACTGGAAAAACTACTTGTAATATACATGGCAAAGGGTTAATATCCTTAATGAAAACTGAGACAGATGGCGAGTAATCTTTATTCATAAGCTTCAACAATACGCTTGCCCTGAAAGGGATTGTCAGCTCTCAGCATGTATTTGAAATGCTATGCTGACTTGAGAGAAAAATTCAAATGCTCCACTGGTAAAAAGAAATCAGCGTTTACCAACGGCAGTGGAATTGCTAGAAATCATGGAAGAAACAAGGAAAAAAGCCAGGCTTTTGTTTCATGTTTCCACATGAAGCAATGTAAGAAAAAGAAGTGTTACACTGGGGCAAATTTAAACTGTAGAACAATTGAGGGCCCTAGGGCCTAGGGCTTTCTGAAAGATAACAAAGGCCTAGCAAACTATGGGGAAGGAAAACAACAGGGCAACTGTTCAATAGTAGGTCTACTTTAATAAAGTTAATACTATGATATTTCTGTGCAGTGTTTGGGGCCTTTTTGTCTTTTGTTTTTCCAATTCGATTTTTCTAGTTCTTATTTGCACAAATAATGATTATGCTCCTTGTTCTTCCTATGTAGGGGGCTAAGTTTGAAAAATTCACAAAGCAAAATTTGACCTTATTATTTTGATAAAATAAGACAGCTAAAATAAAAAGACAAAAGCCTAGCTTTCACACAGAAAATAAAAATCAGTTGAATACCTATGTTCTTGGAGGACTGGTAGGATGGCTCCAGCAGAGTTCATTTCCATTCTTTCCTTCCCTGAAATTCACCCTTTGAAATTTAATTCCCTGAAACAGCCAAGGCCTTCGGTTTCTAATGTAAACAGAGAGAATGATGGGAATGAGAGGCAGTTCCCACCTTGGCTTTCTCTGGGGCGGTCTTTCAAGGCAGCAGGACGAATGGAGACTAGACAGTGAGGCACCTATCAGGCACAGGCGTTGCTCTGGGCAGCACATTCACGGGCACTGGGGTGAGGGGACACAAAAGGATGTGAAAGGGAAAGAGATGGCTTACGTGTAACTTGGAGGCTGGGCACGACAGTCTGAGGAGCCAGGGTACAGCCTACAGCCACAGGCCATCTCAACACCTCAGCCTTCATGCCCTCTTCAGAATTTTACAGACCCATTATCATCTCAAAGAAAGGTCTCATGGTTAAATAAATAAATAAATAAATAAATAAAAACACTGGGCTGATAGTCCCCAAGACTTTCCTGTGTAATAGAGGCTTGGGTACACCTTTCTCTGAACTTACATATCTCACCAGGTTCAACATAAAAACAGATTTGGTCACTGATAGGTTCTGGACCTAGTATGAATTGCTAAAATCATTATGGTGGTCATCTAATATGGCTGATGCCCTTAAAACAAAAGCCCATCTTCCCAAGAGCACCTCCCGCTTCTTCTCCAACTTAGCCCAGGACAGAATTTACTTTCACCCTTCCCAGCCCCAGGGAAGACCATCAGTCAGCTCCCTCAGGTGCATCTAAACATCCCCTCCAGACTCCACCCCTGGCAAAAGGCCATAAAAGCCTCAGTCTCCCTTTGTTCCAATAGAGAGAATTTTTCATCCTTCCCCACATTCTCTCACCTTGTCCTCAAAGAAAACAAATCCCCTGTGCCTTTTTCCTCCTGCCTGTTTCTCTTTCTGTGTTGCTCACCTGAAAGCACCGGTCAGTCACCAGTAAATTACCGTCAGGAAAAGAAGACCATTTTTCCAAGAAAACATTTATAAAGTCATCACACACTGAACACTTGGGGCAACAAAGTGTTGTGTATTGTTTTGTATCTGCTGCGTTCTCTAAGCAGATGAAGCTTTTCCTCTTCACAAACCACTTCCCACTAATTAAATACTAGCAGTTCATTCATTCATTCAACAACAATTTACTGAGCTTCTACTAAGTACTAGACAATGTTCCTTGGGCTGAGGACTTGTTTGAAGGGCACAGCCAGAATCCCCTGAAATAATAAACATAAAATATGATAGATGGCAGCAACAGCTAGGAAGAAAAGGGGAGGGGTGTGGCTTTCTAAAGGGCCGGCAAAGAAAGCCTCTCTGAGGCTGTGACAGCTGCCCAGTGGAAGTGGGGGCAGAAGGGTCCACATGGCTGGGAAGAGAGCTCAGGCTGAGGGCCACAGCCTCCAAGGTCCTGTGGATTGCTCTCCTCTCTTGGAGCAGCCAGGCTGGTAAGACAGGAATGAGGTGAGGGAGGACCTGCCAGTGGCCAGGCCAGCGAGCCAGGTGATGCAGTCCGTGTTTCCCAAGTGTCAGCCTCTGGGAACCTCCCCAAATCAGACAATATTGGGAGCAAAAGCAGATCACTGGCCACCCCCAGAGTTTCTGCCTTCATGAGGAAGGAGCTGATGCCCTCTTTTCTAACAAGTTCCCAGCTGGTGCTGATGCCACTGACCTGGGGGCCACTGGGCAAGCTTTGCAAATCCTAACAGACTGACTTGCATACCAAACAGGGCAGAAGATGAAAGGAACCTAGCAGCATGGGTGGACACAAGAAGTGAGCTGGAAAACAATTCCAACAGCTGAAGCAATACGAAGTGACAGTCTTGAGTCAGGGTGGCTTAAGCAAAAGAAAATGGCTTCCTTGCCAGAAAGATCTGTGGGAGCCCAAACTGCTGACGTCCATTTTGTAATGACATCATCATCTTGCGACAGCCTCATCTCACGATAGCCTCTAGTTCGGTTTCTATTTTCCTACCCCCTGCTATTTTCCCATAAATCCAGTGCTCTTAAGTCCCTACCCTGTTGTCTTGGATACCTGCTGACGTGTTTCCCGGTCGCCACCTTTGCCTAGGATACATGTGATGTCACAGGCGGAAATTACCTCATTCCCACACGCTGTATATATACCCGAGTGCCTTTTTGAATAAACAAGACTTGATCAGAATCCTGTCTTGTCTCCGTTTCTCGTGTCTCTTGTCCCATTTTCGCCCTATAATACCCACTCTCCCACTAGGACCCACACTGATTCCTCGCTGGTCGATGGAGACAAGATCAGTGAATGGATGAAGTAGCACTGGAGGATACAAAGACATGGCAGACACCAAATATATGTCGTTCCCGTCTCCTCTGACAGCACCACAGGAAGGGAGGGAGATTGAAGCAGTCCCTGACTGTGGATAAGACTCAAGTTTATTTCTGTTAACAAATAAGTTACTGTTGTGTAAGTTAAAAAAGAATAAAGAGGAAAGAGAGACAGAGGCAGAGAGAGGAGGAAGAGGGAGGGAGAAAGGAGAGGGAGGGGGAGAAAGAAAATGGTCAGCTATATTTTGAAGACAAGACTGATGCACTTGCTAATCGGTGACAGGCAAAGAGAGAAATCAAGAGAGAGCCCCTTGTTTTGGCTGAACTGCTGAGCAGAAGGTCGGAGAAAAAGGCAGGTTTTCTGAGATTCCCTCTAGCTGTCCAAGTTGAATACTGAGTAGACAGTCAAGTTACATATCTCAAGCTCAGGGTGGGGTTTAGGGCACAGGTATAAATAAGGAAGACATCATTTGGTAACTGCTGTGTTCAGTGAAGAGTGAATGATCTGAGGACAGTGGAAGTCCTGAGTCCTGGAGCACACAAGCAGGAAGAGAGGTATCAGTTTGTGAAATAGGAAACTCTCAGGAAAAATAGAAGTTGTGGAAATCCGGAAATTGAAATGTTTCTGTATAATGGAAGTGACAGTGTTGTAGCAGCTGAGTTGGATACAAAACAGGCAATCAGACAGGGCTAGGCCCTCAAAGAAGATAACAAAGAAGACAAGACACCTTACAACTGTAAGAGGGATGGATGCCCCTGCTGTGGGCCAGATCTAAAGATCAAAGATCAAATAAATGCTGACCTCCCTAAAGACAGACATCTGGGTTTGATCATCATCTTGATTATATTTTATTTTTTTCTTGTTTCAGAACTTTGTTTGTTTATTTATTTTTAAGGCCCGCTCAGCCTGCCCTCAGGGCAGGGCTGGCGCAGCATGTGGTGCCGGGGATTGAACCGCGGTCCCTGTAGCCACCCAAGCTTTCCTAAGCAGGTGCTTTAGACCACTGAGCCATCCTGCCGGGCCCCTGATCATCATCTTGAGGAAGCCAAGAAGAGTCACTAATGTAACTACCACCAGCTGGCTACTGGACAAAATCCTGTTCTATATTCATGCCCACTTGCTGTGCAACTTGCTTCCCCATTAGGTCCTGGACTTAATCAGTTTTACCTGAGCAATGGTGCTTGTCATCTTATTGGCTGACCATAGTTTGTGCCACCTCATGCCCACCTAAGTGAGTTTGCATGTTCCCCATCTTAGACCCACATGGTCATATTTTATTAAAGTCCCTGGAAGAGACAGCATCCCAGTACCACCTACATAGGGGCCCCCTCCTGCCCCTTTTTCAGACAAGAGCTTTCTTTCCCCCAGTAAATATGTTCTGTTCATAACCTCCATTTGTTCCTAAAATTCACTCTTCAGTTTTAGAGAACATGAACTCATCCCAGGTACCTTTCAGGTCAGGAGTTTCATTTCTTCCCCTGTATCATTTGGAGGTCCCACCAAGATCACTGGATGGAGGTATCAGTTTTCATTTCTTTCATAGATTTTAGATTGAGACTTTCTTAGGTAACAAATTTTATGCTTCAAATGTTTTTACGTCTTTGCTCATTGCTTATAATTGTTCATGTTTGGCCTCCTACAGTTTTGTCTCATATAGTTCTGTCAAAATTGATTACAATTGCTTATGCTTTGTCTTTTACATGGTTTTGTTAAAGTGTTGGTCAAAATGTTGGTGAATCTAAGTTTAAACATGTTATAAAGTTATGATATGTCTTCAGTGGCATATTTTATGAGTGTTTTGTACTTGTATATGTTGCATTTAAAGTAGTTGCTAATGTACTGGTACTACTTACTTCACTTATAGCACTAGACTAACATTAGACAGCCTCCTACTGGACCTTATATAAACTTCTGTAAAGTGGGACTTTTTTGATTTAGAAAATATGCATGCCTGTATATGAAACATGGAAATCCTTTTGCCAACTAAATGACATTAAGTTGGCAACCATTCTTAAAGACTTGGGAGATAGGTTTCACTGGGATGGACTATCTCTGATCACCCTCTACATGATAGGGGAAATGTTAAGCCTGTGCTGTTTCAGTTTCCTTTCTTTGACCTTATTCCTAATTTTCCTATCTCTTTGTACTTTCCTTTTTTAGAGACATGTAAAATTAGAAAAACTGTTCCAGCTGAGTAAAGCTCTTAGAAAATTAGTATTTGTTAATGCCAAAGATGGGGACATCATTTTAGAAAAAGGACACATACCCCATCTCTGGGTGCGATGAGACAAAAGGAACTATGCCCATTCTGGAGCACACATATAAAAGCCATGTCCCAGCTTAGTGTTCTGGGTAGGTCTCCTTCAGGAGGCTAAGCCTGAGACACAGTTGAGAGAACCACTTCTATGTGACATCAGAAGGAGCTATCTCCAAAAGCAGCACACTTATGGGACCAAAGCACAGTTAGTGTGAGGCAGGATCTTCAATCTTTTCTCCTAGGTCTAGTTATCATTTAGGTGCATAAGAGATAAGTTGTAGATTTTAAAATGTTTACTATATAACACTAGGTAATCTTGTTCAGGCTTTTAACTATCACTTGTGGAACTTGGACAAACAGTGGTTACTCTACCAGCTAGTGAATACTCTTAGAGAAACTGCCACTCTTTGAAGCAGAGGACAGGTTTTCCCAGCCATTCTTTGGTGAATCCCCATTGGAGCCAATGGCTGATGGAATGTTGATCAGAGAGACAGCTAGATTCCCTTTCTGGAGACTATGCTTTGGTTGTGTGGGCTAATAGAATGAAATTATAAATACCTGAGGGGTCATGACCAGGGCTACTCTCTGGCAGATACCTAAAGGTGCTCAGTGGAAACCGGCTCTTGACCACTGAAAGGTCTTCACTTACCTATTGTCCTCCCCACTTGTGATAGTAAACTAGGAATTCTACCTGAGCTCTTCATTAGAACAACTTAATGAGTCACTCCCTCAGAAATTAGGCTTAGGCAGCTTGAAATAGTGGCTATCAGAGCAATGATTTATATCTATGCCTTACACGTTAACTGAGAGTAAGAAAGACTATTGTCAGCTTTAAATTAATGTTTTTACCAATATATAAAATGTGATTGCTAGATGATAAATGTAAGTTTAACCTGTGAGCTTCAAAGATTTAATATAGCCTAGTCCTTCTAGGAAAGGTTTGCCTGGTGGCTAGATGGAAAAACACAAGTGTCTTAAAAAGCAAAGTTCTTCCAGTCAGTTGTCTCTTTTGTCCATCTCAAAAGGTGATCTGTTTTACAGCCCAGCAGGGGAAGTGCTCTGCTTCCAACTCAATCTTTTTAAGCAATTCTTATGCTTCCTTCTGTAAGACATTCCTGTCACTAGACCAATTTTAACATATTTATCAATATTCAATAAGAGTAAGTGCACAGTTCACAATGTTCAAAAGATTCTCTAGACAAAAATCATGCACCAGTTCAAGGGTGGATAGGCTGGTTGGATCTTGTCTTCCCTCTCTCCAAGAACTTCCACCTGCTCTGGAGTGGTCTATTTATGGGACACGGTGAGGGAGAATCAATTAGAAACAAGGTGGGGATGCCCATAAAGGTAATGTCTATTAATTCCAGATATGTGGATCTTAAGTCTCTTACTCCTTTAGAGTGTTTCATTGAGCACTGGAAGACATTTTATCCATACATGTTAAAAGAGCCATTTAATCCAAGTGGAAAGCAGAGGAAAGTGTCAGTTATGACACCATTTTACAACTAGAAAGTTACTGTAAAAAACAAAATGCTAAAAAAAAATGTCTTGGGTTGGCCAAATAGATCAGTGGATTAAAGTGCCTGCGAGCAAGTGCAGAGCCCAAGGGTTTGATCCCCTGACTGCTGTGCTAGCCCTATCCCTAGGACATGCTGAGATGGCAAATGAGACTGGGCATGGTGGCGCGCACCTGTAATCCCAGCTCTTGGGAGGCTGTAAACATGTGGATCACTATAAGCCCCATCTAGTAGTGAGACTTTGAACACCCCGTAGACCTCCCCCACCCCGAAAAAAAGTCTTATGTTCAGATTTTGTTTTCATTAAGTCATCGTTATCTAGTTTTAAAATGCAGATGTGCACTACAGCCAGTTCAGGTGTCTAAGGCATTCACTATTCTGAAGCCTAAGGCTGTTGCTTCCTGATTTTTAGAGCCTAAGGACAAGATACCCTTGATCACAGCCTTGCCCATCACTACTAAAAGTAAGGTTTCCCCTACTTGCTCTTCTAGTCTAGAGGGTAGGACTTCTTGACCAACTACAATCAGGTCTCTACAAGGCTGTGCCCATCCTCGTCTGGGTTTATGCAAGCTCCTTAAGGATAATAACCTTTAAAGAAGGAAAAGGACAGTTTAAAACCTCCAGAGTTCATGTGCCTTTTTCTCTGTGACCTAAAACAGATGAAGTCAGATCTTAGAAAGTCTTTAGATGTCCCTGATAAGTACATTGATGTCTTTAGTGAATTTATTCAGACTTAGGAACTACATTGGGAAGATGTAATGTTAATCTTAAACCAATCTTTGACTTCTATGTAAAGGCAGGCAGCATTGCAAGCTGCCATTGCACTTGGAGATAAATATACTGTCAATTTTAGACATCCAAAAAATAGATAGCCAGTGGAACTACCTGTTCCCACTGAAGCCCAAGCAATCAGACCCCTGCTGGTCTAATAGCAGGGCAGGAGACTAGAAAAGACATTTTCTTTCAAGTGTGTATTCTTGTTGGTCTAAGAACTAGAACCAAGCCTTCAGTTATTAAGTTTTAGCTATTTTTCAGTAGAATGATAAACACACCTCTGATTTCTGAGAATGTTTAAAAGAGGCACTGTTAAGACATACTTTCTGAGATACTAATTCAATAGGACAGATTACTCTTACAGATAAGTTCGTTCCTCAGTCAGCTTCAATTATTAGAAAAATGCTATAAAAGAGCTTTTGTTCTAGATAGTTCACTTGATATTTCAGTAAAGACTGCTTCCTTAGTGTCCTATAATCAGAACTTAAAGAAAACCAAGGAGAGAAAACAAAGAGATCAAAATGGCTTTCATTACTGTGACCTCAAAAGAGATGCTAAGTCTGATTCTCTGGGCTTCAAGGAGAGTTCAACAGGGCTGGTGAGATACTCAGTGGTCTAAAGTGCCTGCTTAGGCAAGCTTAGGCAACCACTTGATACCCAGCACCACATGCTGTCTCAGCCCCATCCTCAGGGCAGGCTGAGCCAGCCATAACATAAAAAAGAGTGAACCACAATGCGGTTTATCTGCTGATGAGGTTCACCTGCTGCTGCTGTCAAAATCCAGGTCATCATAAGAGAGACTGCTTTAAGAGGTCCACAAGCCATGCCTGACTGCGAAGGCAACCACAAGAAGTGAAACTTCACTTTGAGGTGGAGGAACCAGAGCTTAGACTGAGCTTCCCAGGTGGTCTAGTAGTACTACAGGGGCCCTGGGCCTGCTTCCTCCTCCTTGGCCAAACTGTTATCTCTACCTGTCATCTCCACAGAGGAGCCCTGGGTAATCATGACTATATAAGGAAAAGAAACCCAGCCTACTGCTGGACATTGGCACAGGTCTCTGTATCCTTCTCCAACCCTGACTTTCCTTCCAGTCATCTACCTCACTAAAAACAGACTTTAGGAGATTTCTTGTTTATGCCGAAAAGCCCTTCTCTCATCCTGGAGATATCTTATCTTGTCTAAATACTACAATATATTCAGGTTGCTAACATATCAAAGTTATAGTAAAACTAGGATTTACAAATATAATATATATTACTGGTCGTGTATAAGACTTAAAAAGTATTTCACTAGTTAAAACAGGTTCCCAAGGACAGATAGAATTCTGGTAAGAAAAATATCTAGAAACACTGGCTGTGCCGTGTCAAACAGCTTTGAGCTTATAGATAGAGCCAGGCCTTGTCTGTAGACCACAAAACTTAGAGCCACGGTATTAAAAGGAGAAATCTCTTGGTGATGCCCCTTGTTTACAATGAAGGCCATATCTAAAACACTGAATAGGACAGTGCTTTAATCTGACTGAATGCTGTATATTCCATAACAAGTGTGTAAATTCATCTGGTTTTTTGTTTTTGTTTTTGTTTTTTGTTTTTTTGGTGGTACCAGGGATTGAACTCAGGACCTTACACTTGCCAGGCAGACATTATACCACTGAGCTATTTCCCCAGCTCCCTCATCTGGTTGATTTCTGATGTAACTCAGATATTTAATGCTGATAGTAAATATAGGTGTGACTTTTCAGATTATATTTCTCAAAAGTAACATTGATTAATGTTTTATAATATAATTTGTGTATTCTAATCGGTAAAGTATTAAACATTTTGAAAATAAAATGTTATGATTTCAGTTAATATTTATGGGCATTTTTCAATTAAAAGGCAAAAATGTTTCGCTATTCTCTTACTTCAGATAAGTTGGAATTCAAAATCATACATGTAAAACATAACTTGCTGGTGACACTGTTTTCTTATAAGGTATAGCTAGAAAAATACATCATACTGTACTTAGATTATTTAAAAGCACTGACAGTAAAAATAAGATATTAATTTGGTTTGCATAAGTTCTCAAAACTTGGAGATAATTATAACCAAAACTAGAGGGACTTATAGCAAACTGTCAGATTCTTTAAATAAAGGGATTTAAAAGCCAGTTGGGTCTCAGTTGCTATTCCTTTAAAAAATATATATACATTTACCAACTAGTTCAAATGTTCATGGTTTGATTACACATATGCTAATCCCTCAGAAGATTTGTTCTTTCCTAGAAGATACCAAAATCCAGATAACCATGCAGGTAAAATCTATAACAAATATGGTAGATTAAGATTCTTTTTACTGGGATCCATCAGATTTTGTCTATAGAGACACATACTAAGGCCTTAACTAACTGCCTACCTCATACAGCCCAGGTGAGCTGAGCCTTCTTGGGGTTTCCTGGTGTGTTATAAGAAAAGCTATCCTCACCTTCCTTTGGCAGGGCTGCCTGCAGGAGATGTTAAAACCAAAAAGTAATATCTTGTTCAGTGGGTCTCAGATATCTGACACAAGCTGCAGAAGTAAGAATTGTTTGCAGGAATAAATTGGTCTCAGTTGTCGTGTTTCATAGTAGAAAGGACACAGAATGGAATTATGGACAGAAAATGAGAATAGTGGTACTAGCAGACTGCAGGAATGAAAGCCAGTCGAGTAATGGAAAAAGTTCTGCTTCCCTAGATGATCCAGACAGAAAGAAGGGGCACTTCAAGGAAAAAAAGAAAAAAGAAAAGAAAAAAAAATGTCCAAAGCTGCTAGAGAGGAAAACAAAGAAAGAAAAGAAAGTATTCATGATGAAATCAGAGAAAGTTTCAGATTGGTAAGATCATTGGCTCTTCCCCTTTCAGCCTGAGGGAACTCATGTTAACTGCCAATATAAGGAAAAATCTTGTTAGACATTTGACAGAAGCTCACGCAGATTTGTAGTTACCCAGCCAGTAACCCCACTTGCAAACTGGAGAGTATTCAGTGTTTTCCCTAGGTCTAGCAATTCATGTGCCCCTAGTAGTAATAGAGTTGGTGAGATACAAAAGGCCAGTGGCTATGGAAGATTACAAAAAGAATTAAACCCCACATTTAAGAGATCTCTGCTAATGGACCTACAAAAAGTTCTGATCAGTCTTTTTATAATTACAAACTTTAAAACGTTGTTATGGGCTGCGGAGATAGCCCTGTGGCAAAAGTGCCTGCCTGGCAAGTGCAAGGTCATGAGTTCGAACCCTGGTCCTACAATAAATAAAAATTTTGAGGGACGGAGGAGATAGTTCCGTGGCACAAGTGCCTGCAGATTTAAAGCTGTTCCCCTTACCCAAGATAATAATGCCTGATGTCTACTGAGGGCCTTTAGATAAAACCTCTGAAGAGTATATCTGACTGCCAATCAACAACTACGACTCCCTTCAGCCTGAAGAAGCCAGAGTGGTCATCGCCCATGATTCCCTGATGGCAATTCAGGTTACTTCTTCAGAAGGAGGAAATGTTGCAGGCAGCTGAGTTAGACAGAAATATAGGCAGTAGGACAGGACTAGGCCATCAAAAGAGATAACAAAGAAGACAAGATAACTTACATCTGTAAGAGGAACGGATCCCCTGCTGTGGGCCAGACCTAAAGACCAAAAATCAAACAAATGCTTACCTCCCTAAAGATAAACATCTGGAATTGATCATCGTCTTGAGGAAACCAAGAAGAGTCTCTAATGCAACTGCTGCTGTCTGGCTACTGGACAAAGTGCCGTTGTATATTCATGCCCACTTGCTATGTGACTTACTTCCCCATTGGTCCTGAACTTAATTTTACCTGAGCAATGGTGCTTATAATCTCATTGGCTGACCATAGTTTTGTCCCACCTGATGCCTGCCTACCTGCGTGGTTTTACAGTATAAAAGCCCATGGAAGAGACAGCTTCTCAGGGACAACCACTTGGGAGTTCCTCCTTCTTGTCTCTCTCTTAGACAGGGGCTTTCTTCCCCCTAATAAATATATTCTTCTCATAACCTCCATTTGTTCCTAAAATTCATTCTTCAGTTTTAGAGAACACGAACTCGTCCAAGGCACCTTTCAGGTCACGACTTTCATTTTTCCCCCTATATCAACAAGGCTGGTGGTGTAGTAGCTCAGTGGTAGAGCCTGTGCCTAGCATGTGTGAGGTACTGAGTTCAATCCCCAATGTAAAAACTAATAAATTGTAGGTGAGGTGATGTAGAGAGGTGGCTGCCCAGTCAGGAACTTCATACCCAAAATGTGGCCTTATAATACCTCAGTCTTGGAGAATGGAATAATGTGCATGTAGGAATCCAGGTCTACCTCATTAAAGTTTCTTGCACGATGAAAAAAATAAAAATAAAAAATAAAGTGTATGAAGTGACCCAGTGTTGGTGGCAGCTACAGTACACAAAGGCCAGGAGCAACCAATAGATTTGGCAGTCTCCATTGTGTCACTCTGGTGAGTCAGTGGCTAGAAAAAGATTCACCATGCAGCTAATGAAACTTAACTTCCAAAGCAAGTCACTTGCATGGGAGCTTCAAAGATTCTAGAAGGAGCACTGCCAATTTGTTCACATGTTCATATTTTTTTTGTAAAGATAAAATATAAAACTGTTATCTCTTCTCACTTTTACTTACTCTCTATCACATTTTTCATAATGAGTAGCACTGAATTGCCCAAGGGCATTTTTGGATAATAGTTGAAGGTAATCTGACTTGAAAATATCTCCTCTTTGGGTTTAATAGAGTGTGTTATATGATTTTCAGTCACTTTTCTATAGAATAGTTTATCAATTGTTCTGGAATATAAGGTATTCCCAGGATGACCTTTACCACCCTACTAAGTATTGTCATTATAATGTAGAACCAGAGGTCCTACAGCTATGAAGATACCTGGCAACCAGAAAAAGAGCTGTGTCATGGAAGAGACGCAGGTTTGAAACACATGGAGTGACAAAAGAGATTGTCAAGAATATGCTTGATAATTCAGTGAATATAATTAATAATACACACTAATTTTTCCCAAGTTTATACAAATTACATGAACTATAGTTTCTCAAAGTTCCTGTGTTTGTTAGGCACAGATCTGTAGTGGAAATGATATCAGGAAATGAAACTCCCAACGTGAAAGATATCTGGGCCAAGTTCATGCTCTCTAAAACCAAAGAATGAATTTTAGAAACAATGGAGGTTAACAGCAGAATATATTTATTGAGGTAAAGAAAGATTCTGTTTGATAGGAGAGACAGACAGACAGACAGACAGAGGACTCAAGTGGGTTGCCTGAAGAATATGCCTTTTCTAGGGACTTTTATAGAGCAAAATCATGAGGCAGGTCTAAGGTGGAACATATAGAAACTCACTAGGTGGGCATGAGGTGGGACAAAACTATGGTCAACCAATAATATTACAAGCACCATTGTTCAGGTAAAATTGGTTAAATGTAGGACCAAATGATGAAGTGATTCATGTAGTAAGAGCACATAAATACGGAACAGGGGCTTTTCTTGTAGTGGATTGGCTCAGTGACTCTCTGGCTTCCAGGTGACTGATAACTATTTAAGAGTATCAGTCTCTGATACCCATCCTTAGGGAAGTATGTAACTGCATTTGTTTGTCTTGAGGTCTGGCCCAGAGCCGGGGTGTCTATCTCTCAGAAAATTGCAAAGTCATCTTGTCTTCCATATTGTCTCCTTGAGGGCCTAGCCCTGTCTGGCTGTCTGTAATATTCTAACTCAGCTTCCTGCAACAAAAATACAGATAATGATATTCTTCTATAAATTTGTATGTTTTATGTGTCTCAATTGCCTATAATAATAAGTAGCTTTGGTCAATTATTCTAGAGAAGAAGTTAAATTTTACTGACTTTTCCTTTGTTTTATAGTTTTATCACATGAAGAAACAAACATGATCCGTCCAAGAAATGTAAGGGAAAAGATGCACAGAAGTATGACAGCTACTTACATAAAATACAAAATTATATTTCTGGATTTTATAGTGTTTGGGATATTTAACAGCTTTTGCAAAATTTATAATTTGATGTGACATTTTTCCATTCATGTTTTTATTCTTTTCATACTTTGAGTGTTCCCCACCCTGAATAAAAATGTACTGTAAAAACTCCGGGCCTCAATTCCTCCATCCATCTCCAAGGAGAGGAGGTGAAAGCCAAAAGTAAATATATTAAAAAGACACAAGTAGAGAAAGAGGAGGAACTAGCAAGTAGAATGGTCTTCCAGGTGGATCCTAGGAACAAGAGGATGTGAGAAGTGAAGGAAGGGAGGTTAA
>PVJA010007335.1:0-45000 GCA_004027025.1 Myocastor coypus | reverse complement strand
CCTCACAGGAACGTTTCATGAGTATCAGAATGTTCACACACCAACGTGCTGATAAATGTGGAGAAGTTGTCTCTACATCAAAGCAAAGCTTCCAGTTAAATAAGCAAGAAAATGATTGAGACAAACTCTTAAGAGAATTAAGCTCCACAGTTACCCCTACTAGCCCTCCACATACTCCACCCTGATCAGCCCCAAACTCATTTGACTGATACAAGTTGACAGGCTCTGACTAGACAACACTCCCCTACTGCCCTTCCCTAGAAATGCTGGCCCCACGTGCTCTCAGCCAGGGGCAATAATGTGTATGTTAATAACCAAGCAATTCTTCACCAGGAAAAAGAAAATGGAAGTGCTGATCATTAAACTGTACCCTGCATCTTCAGAATCAGTCCCTGTGGATCTGAGAATGCACAATGCGGAGAGTATAGAATCGCAAGGAAAGGTAACTAATTTACATCTTAACACTTCCCTCTCAGAACAAATAGCAAGACAATCAGCAAAAATATAAATACCTTATGTGTATTTATACACTCCACACAAGAAAACAGTAGGTACTGCAAACTTGTACTAAAAAATTATCTGTATCAGTCAACCTGACCTAGATGAAATGCATAGTACATTTCATCTAGCAATGTGCTTTTCAAAGAAATATAAAACATTCACCAGGTAAACTATAATTAAAATCAGTATGTTGCTGTAAGCTATAAAGATTTGTTTATATTATTATTATTATTATTATTATTATTATTATTATTATTATTTTGGTGGAACCAGGGATTGAACTCAGACCCTTGCACTTGCCCAGAAAGCATTTATTCTACTGAGCTATTCTCCCCAACCCTAAGCCATAAAGATTTAAAGTATATTCTCTCAACACAATAAAAGATTCCAGAAAATACTCAAGTAGTGGATGGAAATTAAATAATGCACTTCTAAATAGCACACAGGTGAAAGAAAAAACTCACATGGAAAATCAGAAAATGTTTCAAGCTGAATGTAAGTCAAAGCACAACATCAAAATTTGTGGGATATATGGGCCTGGAGGGATGGCTCAGTGGGGGCCTGGCGGGATGGCTCAGTGGTCTAAAGCCCCTGCTTACGAAAGCTTGGGCGGCTTCAGGGACCTCGGTTCGATCCCCGGCACCACATGCTGTGCCAGCCCTGCCCCCAGGGTGGGCTGAGCCAGCCATAAAAATGAGTGAATAAACAAATAAAGGTTCTGAAACAAGAAAAAATAAATAAAATTTGAATATCATTAAATTCTAAAAAAAAAAAAAAAAAAAAAATTTGTGGGATATAGCTAATGCGGTTGCTTAGAGATATCTACAGCTCTAAAACTTAAATTGAAAAAGAAGAGTCTATAAGCAATGATCTACCCAGCCACCTTAACTGGGAAAAAAAATCAAGTAAAAAATGCGTTGTTTAGAAAAAACTCTGAAAACAAAAAAACAAAACTCACTGAAATAGTGATGAAAGAGGAAGAGAAAAGAAAAGGGAAAGGGAGGGAAGGGACGGGGAAGAGGAGCTGAGAGGTGGAGAGGGGAGAGGAGGGGGAAAGAGAAAGGAAAATCAGTGTAAGCAACATCTGGTTGTTGGAAAAGATGGACGCCACTGAGCAGCTCATAGCCAGACTGCTGGGGAAATGTACAGGCTGACCGTGTACATTATAAAAGTTTTGGGATGAGAAGGGTTTCAGACACTAGAGGTTTTCAGATTTGGGGATTCCTGAATAGACTTCACTGGTTGAGTATCTCCAGTGCCACAATTCACAAGGTGAAATACTAAGGTCACGTGTGGGTAGCACACAGCCTCCCGCGGTTCTGTAGAGGTTGTTTCTTCTCAGTTTACCGTAAGCCACAACCAATTCCTTTCTTTTGTTTTATGACTTTGTTTTGTTTTTCTTTGAGCCTGAGTCTGGCTGCATAGCAGAATGGCCTTGAACCTTGCACTCAGTCCTCTTGCCTCCACCTCTGCAGGGCTAAGAATGCAGGTGTGCAGCTCGCCTCCCCACTAGATAGCCACCTTCTCAGACATTCCACCAGCATCCCCCCCCCCCCCCAGCCACTGAGCAGACATGCTGCGCTCCTCTGGTGAGGTCTAGGTCTCAGCTGCGAGACCAGAGGAGATGTCGGCGATGACATTTCTTTGAGTTTGGCTCCTTCCTAGGTGTTCTTTATCAGCCCTACAGCAATGACTGTGTCCTGTAACTGCTGCTATGCTTATAAAGTCTTCTTCTATCCTGAATCCCTGGTACTAACTCAGACTTTAACATCTCCTTTGTAAAAATCAAAACTTTTTATCTTCTTGGCCCAAGAAGGAATCTTCTTGACATACCTGTTCACCCCAAAGAACTTTTTGCCTGCCAATTAGTGACAAATTCACAAATTTGAAAAATTAGAAAGCTGAATCAAACATCGTGACATGGCATTCAGAATTTTTAACACTAATGATATTTAAAACAAAGGGCATAAAAAGGTTACCTCCCATGAAGAGCAGAGGTTCTACATCCCAGAGGCAAGGGACATACAGTAGAGTAAGCAACCGCTGCCCACAAATGTGGCAGGAAACCTCTGTGAACTAAAGCTTCTCTGAAACAGCTGTTCTTTCTAAGGGTGCCACCACGACTACCTCATGCTTGCGTAAAACTCCAGCCCCTCAGAGTTTTCCATGAAGTATTCGAAAAGGCAATAGTTATTTGTAGTTGCAGATTTATTAAACACTCGCAGTGTTGTTAATTCTTTTGAGCACCCACAGGCAGAATCTGGTCAATAATTAGGCTTTCTGATGAAAGCAGGAATCTCAGCAGTCCGCTGAACTTTGAGGAATGCCTGGGGCTGAGCCACATTTGAACACTAGGGGGCAATATCCTCATTTAGAATCGCCTGCACTTACACACACCTAATTTTGGTCGCTGCTTTACTCTTCCCAATTAGAGGTTTAGTCCAGCTAAAGGGAAGAATACAAATCATACATCAAATTAAATGCCATCTAGAATCCATAGAGGAACTGAGGAACACTAACTTTCCAACTATTTTTTAAATTAAGATTTTTTTTCTTTTTATGTTTAGTAGAAGGTCTACAGAGTCTGACTACACACATCAGACTCATGATGACCCTCCTGCCTTCAGCCTGCCAAGCACTGGGATTACAAGCATGCCTCTACATCCAACCTCAATTGCTGTTTCAGCGCGCCCCCGGGGCAGGGTCAGCATGGTACACTGAGATCGAACCCTGGTGCCTGCGCCTGCTTAATCAGCAATTATTTTTTAAAATCTCACAAAGCAGTTGCTTAATTCTGATTTTTACATAGGCCACGAGAGCTTGTAATTTTCAGTGTAAACTCTGTAAGCAAACCTCAAGCTCTCATTAGCCTCTGTCATTTGCCTATCAATCAGCCATCAAAACAAAAGTTTTTGCTTTCAAGAATGAATTTCTGGCTGAGGGCACAGCTCAAAGGTAGGGAATTTGCATGAAGTCCTAGATTTGGACTCTAGCACTCAAAAAGGAATGTCGTTCCTTTCCCTGGCGTTTCCAGACATGGTTTAACTCACAGTCATTCTATAGTAGGCAAAGGCAGAACATGGCACCTTGTTAATCAAGATTCATTAGGTAAGGCACAGGATAGAAAAGTCCTCTTAGGCACACAGGGGTCACTTTTCCATCATAGAAAGCCCTTCTCCCATCTAACCTGTAAATACAGGTTACCCAGAAAACTACTAAACAAGGTCAGAATGGTCTTTGGAAGAATGATCTTGAAAGAGTAGCCATGAGGTATGAGGCTTAGAGAAATAGAAGTTTGTGGTACAGGGCTCTATTCAATTCTCAGGGCCAGGCATGCTGGAACACAGCTGTAATCTCAGCACTTGGGAGGCTGAAGCAGCAGGATTATAATTAATTCGACGTCAGCCAAAGCTACATAGTGAGTTCAAGGTCAACCTGAGCTTACCAGCAAGACTCCATCTCAAAACACAAGCAAACAAGCTCAGTTAAACTGGTTAATATTTTTAAGCCATTATTTTTCTGTTAAATGAATCATCCATTTTTTCTTCATCTTCTCAAGGTCATTCTAAGAACAAGTCATTAATAACTCACTCTAGGTCACTCTCTTGAGTAGAACAAAAATCTGGCTGTCACACTTACAGTAATTTCTATACTTTGCCGCTGTAGGAGGACTTCAAAACCAAGGTCAAATGAATACTTAGGAATGACATAGAGAAACAGTATAACTCCCAGCCTACTAGGTGTTACATATGTTGAGTTCATGTTCCTCAAAGCTGAATAATTCTAAGGAACAACAGCGGTTAATATGGAGGACCACCTAACCAGCTCTCCTTGAAAGGAAGAGCAACTGTCTCTCTTTTGACTGAGTCTGGCCCTATTTCCTTGTATTGATATATAAGAGCTGGCTAGAACTTCTGTTTATCCTTTCATTTGGCCTTAAGCAATGTATATTGGTCAAGCTGAGGTGTTGGTGATAGTCTCTGAAGGTGGTATGTGTGTCTCCCTGGTAATCTATACTTGCTGCTCCTTAATGTGAGCCAGGTGGAGTCAGGTCGAAGAGCCAATGCTCCATGCTACCAGCTGGGAAGGAGCCTTGAGACAGAGGCTATGACTTCCTGGGACTTGAAAGATTACATCAAACCTGAAGCACCAGACTACCCAAAACATTAGATAGTATCTAAATAGCCTTATGCAGATTGCTCTTTCTGCATATCCTCTGCAGGTGGCAGATGTAAATGCAGGGCCCCCACCTAGCTCAGCTCATGGTCTCCACTACCTCCCACAATTCTCAGTCATTCCTCCTCAAGCCACTCCTCCACTGAATAAAGCCGGTAGAGGCCTTGGATCGCTCTCTTAGTTCCAGAGAACCATCTTTATGACTAGACTTAGAGCCCCTTGACTCCCCAATAGTTATAAATATGTTTTGGTATCTTTACTTTCACTGTGGGTTGCATGGGAAGTGGTAGATTGGAATTACCTTGGTGAGATTTCAATGACGTGACTTTGGGATTACAAATACTGACTTCTCAGATTAAAATGAGGACCTAAAAGGGACTCCTACAGTTAAGAGTAGGAAACTTTATTGGGAAAGTGTCTGAGAGGCAGGAGGGGGCCCGAGTGGGTTGTCAACATGGAGGAAGTTTCATAGAGCAAAAGCAAGAGGTGGGTCCAACATGGGACAAAACCAAGCACAGCCATTGAGGTAATGTTGATCCAGTGGGGAAGCAGCATCTATAGAAAGTGCAAAAAACTGTTCAGGAGGGATGGGCCCGAGGATCTTGTTCTCTGGACTCAAAGGTGACTGATGTCTATCTAGACTTTGTTGGACCCAGTGTCACCATTTATCTCATCCCTGGGGAAAGCATGTAGGCCTGGTCATTATGACTTTATCTGGAGGCCTGGCCTCCCCCAGATTCGCCCTCAGCCACAGGCGTAGTGTGTTTTTATCTTTTGTATCGATTCTCTCAAGGGTCCAGCCCTGGATGACTGCTTGTGATATTTTTGCCTGTCTATTATATTTGAACAAACTCTCTGATTTTAAAAATAAAAGGTTTTGACTTAGGTTGGAAGAGTTTTCCATTCACCACCCCTTCCCTGTCCTCTCATTCTGGGTGCCCCGAAGCATCCCTGGTTCTAGCCCGCAAGATACAGAAACTGTGGTTCCAGTTCACACCCCATTCTGGAGATGAGAAAAGTCATCTCAGTGAATTATGGTTAAGGCTAAACATTGATGTTTGAAGTGAAGTATTGAAAACAAATAAAATAGAAAATTATTCCCCTCGGTGGCACAAAAATGTTGTAGTTCTCCAACAGAAGTTTGACTTTCTGATGGCTCAGCTGATTCCCAGCACGCAGATCCTCCTTTGAGTGGGTGGGAATTTGGGTCTATCGAGGCCAGTTACTTTATTGGATCAGGTGTCACCATTATTTGCAAGTGCCAAATGTATTGAGAAGTTGTGCACATATCAGTGCTCAGATAGTACATTGTGGCCAAACCCTATTGGCCATTCCACCATAACGGTGCACCTCTCAACTAATACAGCGGAGTTGCCTACATTCTGTACTAGGTGCCCCCAGGGCGGTCTCTGGCAAGAGAAGGGTGTCTCCTTCCAAAGCACACAGCAACACAAAGCTGAACCTTGAGATCTCTCTCACAGTTGTGGAAACCCCTCATTCTGCTTCCCACGTCCATAGTAAGCGGCAAAGGGAGAGACCTGCCCAGAGCTCTTTATCGCCTACATTGGGTGCAGACAAGGGCACAGTTCTCTGGGCACCAGTGTGATAGTCACACCCAGTTCTAGTGAGAACAGCTGCGGTATGACCTTTCCTAAGTCCCCGTGTGCACCTTCCTCTCACCTATATGTCAAAATAAACATATAAATGAGAACAAATCAACTTAATTCCACTCCATTCACTATTTTAGTTTGAAATATTACATCTGAAAATTCACAAAATAAATTTATATCTTTTTTTTTTTTTGTATTTTAGGAAAGGGTCTACAGGGTGTTCAGGGTCTTGCTACCAGATCAGACTCATAGTTATTTACCTGTTCACAGCCTCCCAAGAGCTGGGATGACAGGCACGCCACCACGCCCAATCTCAATTGCCATTTCAGTGCACCCAGGGGTGGGAAAGGCATGGCAGGTGCTGAGATCAAATATTAATTTATATCTTAAAGAATAAATTAAGTATTTTTATAACCATCATCCAGTTCAAGCAATGGCCAGCACCAAAAGAAAACAACTCACTACTGTTGCCTTTCTGGACACAATTTCCTTTTTATTCATTCACACATACATGCACACACGCGTGCATATGCACAAATGTGTGTGTGTATGTAACAAACACTAATATAGTTAAAACCATTCAACAAATGTTGAGCATCTGATGGTCACATGCCCTGTACTTTATCCTAAGCACTCGGAGCAATAATAGTAGTAACAAATGTCCTTCTCTTTGTGTGATTTACATATTAGCAGATTCAAATTTGAACACTTGCTATAAACATTATACATAGAGCACCTTACTTCTGCATGACATTGAGAGATTCAGACACTTTGTTGCATATAACTGTAGGTCACTATTTTTTTTTTTTTTTTTTTTGGCCTTTGGGACGGGGTTTTGCTATAAAGTTTAGGCTGGCCTTGAGCTCACTTTGCAGCCCAGGCTTGTCTTGAACTCCTCCTGAGTGCTGGGATTACAGTTGTGTGCCACCATGCCCAGCTTCATGATTCGTGCGTGTCACTATTGTCGGCCATCTCGGTGGCAGCTCTCTTGTAGAGTACGTGTATTCAGTTGCTCAGGAGCACCAACTTCTGTAGGAGCTATGAGAACTGCTGAGTCACTACATATACAAATCTTCCAATGTAGTAGAGTGTAGACTACTTTCCAGAAATGACAATGCCAATTTACTCTTCTATCACCAAGGTATGAAATTCTACTTATCTATATCCTTGTGTTAGTGATATTGCAGAGTGATCTTGTGTTGTTTCAGATCTGTGCAGTGTTTATAGAAGTCTTTTTTCTTTTAACAGTTGGGGATTGAACCCAGGGTGTTACACATGGAGTCACTCACTCTATCACTGAGCTCCACACCCAGCCCTCTATTCAAGTCCTTTACAGATTACTTTCCTGGAAATTTTTTTTTTTTCTTTTTTTGGTGGGACCAGGGTTCAAACTCGCAACCTTGCACTTGCCAGGCAGGCTTGTGCCATGGAGCTATCTCCCTGGCCCCTGAAAGTTAGGATAGATATGTCCTTTTCTTTCTTTTTTCTTTTAATATTATGCCCGGCTCAGCCTGCCGTGGGGGTGGGGCTGGCACAGCATGTGGTGCTGGGGATCGAACCACCATCCTTGTGGTTGCCTAGCTTGCCTAAGCAGGTGCTTTAGACCACTGAGCCATCTTGCTGGCCCAAAACTACAGTATTCTATGATCCTTTTTTTTTTTTTAGAACCAGTGATTGAACTCAGGACCTTGCACCTGCCAGGCAGGCACATGTGCCTCTGAGCTATCTCCCTGGCCCCCTGGAAATCTTAACTACGTTTAAGATACTGTGATGGATCTTATACAAAAATTGATACCCACTAAAAGGCACACTATACCTCTTCAATGTGACTTTCCCTACGAATAAATGTAGTGTTTGTCTTTTTGTGATATACTTAATCTAGGCTCACATTTCTTCATGGAGTTAAATTGAGGGAGACAATTCTTAGTATAATTTTAAGAGACTGTTTAGCTAACTTATTATTATTATTTATTTATCTTTATTATGGCCAGCTTGGCCTGCCCTGGGATGGAGCTGGTGCAGCATGTGGTGCTGGGGATCGAACCTCGGTCCCTGCGGTTGCCTAAGCAGGTGCTTTACACCACTGAGCCATCTCACTGGCATTGTTCAGCTAATTTATTTAGGAACAAACTCTTTTAAGATTCTGAATTTTTACTGGGCCTGGTGGCACAGACCTATAATCCCAGCCCTTGGGAGGCTGAGGTAGGAGGATTCTGCAAGTCTGAAGCCACCCTGGCTATAATGTGAGTTCAAGAGAGGGGGACACGTAGCTCAGTGGTGCAGTGCCTGCCTGGCAAGCATGAGGCCCTGAGTTCGATTTCTAGTACAAAAAAAAAAAAAAAAAAAAGCTTACAAAAGAAAAAAAAGACCAAAGTGAGTTTAAGGCCAGCCTGAACTACAAGTTCCAAGGGGAAAACTTGTTTCCAAACTTAAAAAGAGGCTGGGGAGATAGCTCAGTAGAATAAGCACTTGCCTGGTAAGCGCAGGGTCCTGAGTTCAATCCCCGGTACCACAAAAAAAAAAAAAAAAATCCAAATTTTCACATTTTTACGTGGTAATGGAGAAGCCATTGTTAAACAGAGCTTTGTGGCCATAGGCACAAACCTCTAGTAGATAAAAAATCATCTAGCCTGAAGGGATGCTGGATTTAGAAAGACTCCTCATGGAGGAAGACATAGTAGTTACAGTCTAGGCCTATATTTATGGCTTCAGAGACATTTGAAACTTATCTGGTAATACGAGCTATGATCAGAAAATGGAAACATTTTTCAAAATGATTTATATAAGTTAATTCTAGTACTCTTTAATTCTAGCTTGTTAAATGTAGCTGTATTCACAGAGAAGAAATAGTTTTGGTTTTCAGTCCATAAAAACTTCTCTAATTCTAAAAGATTAGAATTAATTTTTTTAGAATTAATCTTTTAATAACCTTAAAGGAAAGCAGATTAGATTTTTTTTAAGTGAGCTAAACTGTCATAACGACAGCAACCTTTCTAAAAATCTGTAAGCAACACTACTAATTGCTTTAGTCATTTACCTATCCACTCAATTATCTCCATAGAGCTCAAATAAAGATTCCAAGTACAAATGTTACAAGTTGTTCAGACCTCCTCTGGGGATGGCTTACAAGGTATAGAGGCTGTGATGGGTTGAACTGTGCCCCTGCCCTCAAAATAAAACCTACTTTGGAGTCCTAACCTCCAGTAGAAAAGAATGTGACCTTATTTGGAAATAGTCTTTACAGAGGACAAGTTAAAATGAGATCACTCACTGCTAATCCTGGGTATTTTAGATATGGGGACAGACACACAGAAGGGGCAAAAGATGTGACTGATGTCTTGGGTACATTTCTCTCATTGCTGAGACAAAATATCTGATGACCAAAATTAAGGAAGAAAGGATTTATTTAGCTCACAATTTATCTATAATGAGCTGGGTGGGAGGGTGGCCCATGCATGGCGAAAGGGCAACAGCTCAAGGCAGCAGAAGCCAGCAAAAGTGGCAAGAGGGGGGACAGGAGAGCAAGCCTCTCTTCCTCCCTTATACTGTATGCAGACCACCCACCCTGGGGAGGGGGTAGCACCCACACAATCTCAGTGCTCTCTGTCTGCTGCTGAGTCACTTAGTTAATCTTCTAGACTTCTCAAGTTGACACAATGTAACAACTATTATATGTTACCATCTCATACTAAAAAACTCCTGAGGCCACCAGGAGCTAGAAAATACATAGAAATATCCTTTTCCCTACAGGTTTCAGGCACTCTCATTTCAGTCAGTTTCTGCTGTTTAGAATAGCTTAGGCTACTTTTTGATAGCAGCCATGTGAAACTCATACGGGTATGTTCAGCCTGCTGAAGGCCTGCGAAGGCCTGGCGGGGAGGCAGGGAAGTAATGCAGTTCTTCTGTTCCCTTCCCTGACAGAATTCAAAGATTATATTAAAATCTGGGGCAGAAGCAGTGGTGATGTAGGAGCCAAGTAGCAAGATATGGCAAAAGGTGGAAAGAAGACCCCCATAGCTCACATAGAACACACCGCCATGCAAGCCTGACACAGTAGCAGACGTGGCCCAGAGTCACCTACAGCAGAGCCGGGCACAGGTAAAAGGAAATGCTTGGGAGCGGCCTGATCCTGAGGCCTGGCCTGGTACTTCTGGGACTCCCTGTCATATGAATGAATAGTCATAATTTAGCTACCCATGTTGGCAGGCCCAGTTATATTGCAGTCTGATGGGTCTGGGTATCTGCTGCTATCTACCAGGGACTGAGAAAAGGGAAATTCAACCTAATTACTAATAAGAGCCATACAACAATCTAAGGGCAACGTTTATCATCTAATGGAAAGTGTTTGTCTAACTCAAAAAATAAATTTGATAAGGAACCAGAGGGTAGCAGCTCAGTGGTAAAGAATGCAAATAAATCTACATGAAGCCCTTGGTTCAATCCCCGACACTGATAGAAGAAAAACAAAACAAAAAAAAAGCCTGTGAAATCTCAAGGTGATATTTTTTTCTACTTTGAATATATTCTCTTTTAACATTTAACCAAGGGGTGTGAGGAGTGATAAACAGCAAACAAAAGAAAAGAGTCCTTCCTTAATCTAAAAAGATCAAAGGAGAGGCTGGTGCTATTGACAGAAAAGCAGTAAGCAAATTCCATCTGGGGGGAGAAATATGAACTCCAAAGCTCTGAAGAAACTGCTCCCCCCGTGAAGCTTGTCCCAGCTTGTGACGGTGGGAGGGAATGAGCATTCATTGCACATTTATGCACCAGGCCTCTCAGCCTCAGAATAGGCATTTTTCCATTTTACAGATGAGGAGACTAAGGCTCTGAGGGTCACGAAGCTTCACCAAGGTTTTTCCTTAAATAGCAGAGCTGCAGTTTTGAGTGTGTGCTGACCTCTAGGCAAAGTTCTTTACACTGCACCATGGCTGTCAGGAAGTGGATTGCAAAAGGACGCCAGATGAGGACATTGTTGAAAAAATTAAGGCAAGCAACTGTGCCAGATCTTAAATCACTGCCAGGACTACAGGACGGGGGAGAGGCTGACATTACAGTGATTGTTTAATATCTTCTGCTTTCACAAGTGGCCTGGCAGACTGCTAACAATTTGGCTGACACAGTGTTGGTGGTGTTTTGATAACTTTGTGGGTCACTCTAATGAGCCAGTGGGGAATGTTCAAAGGAGAACCGTTTATCAAAACCAGCTCTTC
The DNA here is from genome assembly GCA_004027025.1 of Myocastor coypus. Classification (NCBI taxonomy): domain Eukaryota; kingdom Metazoa; phylum Chordata; class Mammalia; order Rodentia; family Myocastoridae; genus Myocastor; species Myocastor coypus. The sequence goes on along the minus strand of PVJA010007335.1, from coordinate 33,503 downwards.
TACCCCCAATAAGCACACTGGGACAGTGAGGCAAGAGTGCTGGCCAGCTGCAGATCAGCCTGGGCAACTTTGCCATTTAGAAAGACTCTGACCCAAAAATTAAACAACAAAATTTAAAGAGGAGAAGAATACAGCTTTCTGTGAAGGCTCAGGACTCAATCCTCAGTGCTGTGGGGAAAAAAAAAAAAGAAAGAAAAAAATATCTATCTGCCCACTACTGTAAACTTTATCAGATTTTTAATAGCTCTTAGTTTTAAGTGAATTGCTTGGTTTGGGAATCACGTTATCAAGAGGTCAGGGAATAGCAGTTAGGCTCAAGGTACGTTTGAGATGCCCAAGCATCTGCTCAAAGTGTAACAGCTGGGATTGGCTATATTGCCCACAGGAGACCAAATTAAAAGAAATTACACAACTTCTTTCGATTAGCCAGTGACCCATGTGCTCCCCTTCCCATCTGGGAAAACACAAAAGGCCCAGTTCTTTGTTCTGTACCTGCTTTTATAGTTTCTTTGTTGCTTTGGCAACCAGGCAGGAATGTGATACCCCCTATGTACTATAGGTGAGAGGTCTCAGGAAGAGGGATTTATGGCTAAGCCTGGGCAGATAGTCTGTATCTTATTGCCCTAAATGGATCCCGTCTCTCTTTATCTCTTATATGTTTGTGAAGTTCTGCCAGGACAGGGGAAGGAGTCAGGAATGGGGTAATTTAGGCAACGCTGCTTCTATGCAAATACTTCAGGCAGGAGTTAAACTAAATTGAGTCCTGTCTCAGTCTCTTCTATTTCTAAAAGTGAATAGAGTAGTACACTGGATGCCATCCCTTACAAAAGTAGGTGGTTACAGAAGTAGATCTAAGGCTCAGGAGAGGTCGATGCTGGAGACAGAAGGCTCTGGCCCATGTATTATCTAGGGTCACTGAAGTCAGGGCAGAGATGAGAGCTGAGCCACGTGGGCTCCAGTGTACACAGCATCAATCAATTTGTGCACTGGAATCACCAACTCCAAAAGCTCCAAAGCAAACACAGATGGGCCAAGATGACTCAGAATTCTCTCACAACGCCAGTAAGAGAAAAAACTGCATGGATCTAGATTCTCGAATCTTCCTCTAGGGAATTAACTCATCTATGCCTAAAAGATCCAAATTTTAAATAAAAAGTTTCTTCCTAGAGTATTTGTAATCTGATCTCTTAGAAAAGGAGACCAGGATAGACAGCTGTATCCCAGAGAGTAATTTAATAATATCTTTAATAACTTCATCTTTCAGGCCTAGCCCTAGACTGATAATCTTTCAGTCTATCATACTGCATCCGTCTCTCTGATTCATACTAATTAGATTCTTCAGATGGCTAATTCCAAGTCAACAACCACAAGAAAACCAAACACCTGAGCCCTTATCACTGAGGCTGAGATCTCCTGAGCTTGCCTTTTGGACCCTGAGAACAAGGTTTCCAAAACAGCCTCAATCAAAGTCCACCTATTATTGGTAAACTGGAGGACTAGGTTTCTAAGACAACCCTAATCAAAACCCACCCACTGGCACCACCCTACACTAAGCTTAAGATTTTCCCAGCTCGTTCTTTACAGTCTGTGATACTATTTCCCTGCTCCTTAGAGTCTGAGGGTGAGGCTCCTCAGCTGGCAGAGCTGAAGTCTCCACTGGGCTGTGTCTACCCTCAGCCAACCTTGTCCAAGCTTCTCAAGGACAGTACCCCTTACACAAAGTAAATGGTCAAGTAGAGCATGCTCCTGTCCATGTGTCCTTTTCTCTCAGTGACCTGAAACAGATCAAACAACATCTGGGGACATTTTCAGATGACCCCCATAAATACTCTGGTGTCTTTAGAGGACCTACTCAAACCTATTAACTAGACTGGAAAGATGCAACGTTACTTTTAAATCAAACATTGACTTTTTAAAATTTCTTCATTTATTTATATTTGTATTTTAGGGAAGGGTCTACAGAATATTCAGGACCTCACTACTAGATCCGACTCATAGTGATCTGCCTGTTTACAGCCTCCCAAGAGCTGAGATTATACAGGCATGTGCTACCATACCTACTCAATTGCTGTCTCAGCATGCCCTGGGGGCAGGGCCGGCACTGCAGGCCTGGAGATCTAACCCCAGCCCCTGCACTTGCTTGTGCATGTTTTAATCTGCTGAGCTATTTAGCCTGCCCTGAAGATTTTTTTTTTTTCAGTACCAGGGATTGAACTCAGGACCTAGTGCTTGCCAGGCAAGTGCTTATTCTACTGAACTATCTCCCCAGCTCAAATGTTGACTTCTAATGAGAGGCAAGCAGCATTACAAGTTGCCACTGTATTTGGAAATAAATATCTTTGCTTATTTATTTATTTTGTCTTTTTGAGACAGGATTTCACTATGCAGTTGAGGCTTGCCTTAAACTCACCTTGTAGCTCAGGCTGGGCTTGAGTGTGCAGTGACCTGTGGTGATCCACCTGCCTCAGGCTCCTGAGTATTGAGATTACAGAGCTGTACTACCACGCCTGGTTCCCTTTGTTAATTTTAAAGGGACAGAGGACAGAGAGCCTGGTAAACAGTCAGTCTAAGCTGAAATCCAAGCTGTCCAAGCTGTCCCTAAACCAGATCTCCCCAGGGCTTGTCAACCAGATGGGAGACTAGATTACAAAATATCTTCAGACAGGCTGCAGAGATAGCTCAGGGGTGTAAGCACCTGCCTAGGCAAGAGCAAGGACACAGGTTCAATCCCTGGTACCACATCCTGTGCCTGGGGGTGCTGAGCTGGCCACTAAGACTGGGTCTGGTGGTGCAAGCCTGTAATCCCAGCACTGGGAAGGCTGAAACAGGAAGATCACTACAAGTCCTAGCTTGTAGTATAAGGAGACCCTGTATTAAATACATTAAAAATCATATTGACAACACACCCTTCAATAATCTTAAATTATCAACTATTCAACAGGAGGAAAAGGAAAACTCCTCTGGCAAGTTTATTACCCAGTTGGCCTTAGATATTAGAAAAAAACAACAAAAGATGGCTTTTATTTCAGATAGCTTCCTCGACACTTTAGTAAGAACTGTCTCTTCAATATTTTATCATAGGGGAGCTGGGGAGATGGCTCCGAGGCACAAGTGCCTGCTGGGCAAGTGCAAGGTCGTGAGTTTGAACCCCGGTCCCACCAAAAAAAAAAAAAAAAAAAAAGAAAGAAAATATTTTATCATCAGTCACAGGAGGAGGCCAAAGAGAGAAAACAGAGGGACCCTCAGGTAAGGCAGCAGTCTTGGCAGCAGCCCTTAAAGCAATAAACTTTGGGTCTGATTCTCAGAACTCCAAGAATAACAAGTAAACCCATCTTCCACTGCTGCCTAAAACCAGGCCACCCTAAATGAAACTGCCCCCTGGGCCATGCCCTGATTGCTAAGGTAATCACTAATCACTGCAAGCCTGTGTCTATGGTGAAGCTCCCAGGGCTTGGGCCCATCTTACCAACTGGTCCTGCCAGACTGAAGGACTCTAGGACACTCTCTGCCCTCCTCTCTGGCCAGACTGTCATCTCCACAGAGCAGCCCCAGGTAATCATGACTACAGAGGTTAAAAAACAGAGCCTAGCGCTGAATGCAGACCCTTCCTCGTCCTCCTTCTCACCCCTGGCCTTCCTTCCAGACATCATACCTCAGAAGAAGGAGTCACTGAGAATAAGAAACTCGCTATTCCAAGCCGGGTGTGGTGGCACATGCCTATAATCCTAGCACTTGGGAGGCTGAGGCAGGAGGATCATTGCGAGTTCGAGACTGTGAGATCCTGTCTCAAAAAAAAAAAAAAAAAGAAACACCATTTCTTACAACACTTAGGCTGTAACTGTAACTGGGAGAGCTTTCTCCTCTCCTCTTCCTTTGTACTTATGCCTGAAAGCACAGTTTCTCTCCTGGGGAGAGATCTTTTATTCTATGTAAGTACTGTAATATACATACGCCCAGATCAGGTATGCTGCCTTTCCCTAGAGACAGAAATAAATTGTGAAGTATGAGCAAGCAAAGGCAAAACAAGTAGAGCAATAAGAACTGCTCTGGTACAAATACATCCCAAAGATCTTACTGTTTCTCCTCACCAGTGACAAATACCCTCTAAGACTCGAGGTTGAGAGATAATTATTGCCTATGAATAGTAACTTCATTACACTAGGTTTATTTAAAATATGCAACAGCCTGTGCAACACTCCAGTCTTGGGAGTTCAGAGCTACAATGGAGAATGGAGGTTGACACAGGACCTTAGGTTGATAACGAGGCAGTAGTGCCAATCTAGAGGTGCCTAGTCCATACATTCTTCTTTTTCCTATCCTGGAAGATGCTAGATGGTTTCCAGTGTTAGATTTAAAAGATATCTTCTTTCGGGCTGGGGAGACAGCTCAACAGCATAAGGGCCTGCCTGGTAAGATGCTTTCTTATGTATTCCTTTGCATTGAGATTCCTGGTTTCTTTGTCCCTTCGAAAATCCCCACAACCAGGACTCTCAACTAACTGGGACTGCTTCTTCAAGAGCTGAGACAGTCCTCCCCTGTTCGAGCAAAGGCTTTCTCATGATTTGGAATGTTGTGAATTTTTCTTAGTCACAGTCTTGAAATATACAGATGGTATGTGGTAGTGTGTCCCCTGATGAAAGCTCTCTAGTCAAGTCACCCACACTCTGCTTAATTTTTTATCAAAGATAGGGATTGTAAGATCTCTAGACCTAAGGCACAACTTTGTAGATTTGAGGTAAAGTATCTGGCCCTTATCATGTTCAAGGCTGGGGGAAGAAAGAAAACAATTCTGTCCTTCCCGCAGCCCAATACTCTAAAACAGCAAAGGGGATTCCTAGCAGTTTCAGGCTTTTGTCACCTTTGGATTGCAGGCAATGGTGAAATTGCATGACTTTCCATCAGCTTATAAAAGAAGTCCAAAAGGAGCCTGTGACTGACAACTGACCTCTTAAATACCAGGCTCTACTTCTAGGACTAACCATTCAACTAAAGATATATTCCTCCTTAAATCCTGCCACCTTTCTACCAGAACAGGAAGATACTGAGGCTACAAAACATGGCTGTGAACAGGTAATTCTCCAGTGTAAGCAGCCAGGGAAGACCTGTTAGACATACCCCTTTCTGACCCTGATTTGACCTCCCTGGTGGCAGTTTCTTCACTGAAAATGAGACAAGCAAGGCAGACTATGCAGGAGTGACTGTATATAAGGCACTCAAAGTTCCTCACTTGAGCCTGGAACTGGCTCTCAGCAGAACTCATAGTGGGTGGACTATAAAGGGACATCGCCATGGGATCTAGGCCATGTAGGCCTCCAGCTGGACTTGTGAAGGACATCACCATCGGATCCAGGCTGCAGATGTACACTTTGGATCTCTAGTGTGTGGACAGATCTCAGGCACTTTTTTGCACTTGACTCTTTGTGTTATCCTTTCAGTAATGGGAATCAAACTCAGGACTTCACACTTGCCAGGCACTGTGCCACTCACTGAACTATATCCCTAGTTGTATTTGATTCTTTCAGTAAATATAAAATAATCCTATAAAAGTATTGTGGCTTTAACCTTGAATTTTGATCATCCTTTGAATATTTTCCTTTTGATACACAAATGAGTGTGATAAGAATTGCCATTGGAGACTGTGATGTAAGGAAATGGGTCTGGTTACTTAATCGATCAGGGATGGATGGATGGTGGGGGATGAACAGTCAATTTGTAAGGCTCAGCTGAACTGAGTCAGTGTGGTTCTAGGTGCTCCTAGAACCTGAGGATTGTTCTGGACCCATCCTGGGAAGGTCCATCTGAGAATTGTTTCTAACAGCATAAAAGGAGAACTTAAGGGCAAGATGAGGCTGTTGATCCTCCTGGAGGCTGGTCAAGCTGGTTTTCCTAATATGAACTTGGCTGTTGTCTCATCAGACAAGGAACTTGTGTCCTCACTGTTGCTGGGGATGGCTGTGGTCCTTTCTGAGCAAACTCTGGTCCTTGCTTTGAACATTGTTTCCTAGCTCCAGTGCAGATCTCTCAGCCCACTGGCATAGAATGCTTTATCCTGATGGCACATACTTCTAGTCTCCTCCATTGACCTTTAGGGCTTCCACTGCAGATCCTTGATGAGATGTTGTTGTGGGCTCTGGAACTCCAGTTGGACTTCTGCAGGACATTGCCATGGGCTCTAGGTCTTCAGCTGGGTAGTGCTCTATCAAATTTTCCCGTAAAATGGGGTCCTCCATAACCCATTTGGACCCCTCCTGCCTCTCAAGAGTTCTCTTCATCTCAACAATACTTTGTAGTCTTAAACTCCATTGTTTCTCCATTCTCCAATGTTTAGAGAACATGAACTTGGTATATCATACATCTAATAGGTAGAGCGTTATAATATCTTCATATCTTATCTTCTGAAGCATTGGGGATTTGCGGGTTAGCTCAGTTGTTTAGGCATCTACTTGGGCACAGGGGACTGGGGTTTGATTCCCAGCTCCACATGTCATACCAGACCCAACCTTAAGGCATCCTGAGTGAGCAAAAAAATCCTTATCTTCTGAAACATATCCTGTACCATAAGTGCCAAAGTTTGCTTAATGACTTTATTCAAAAGGAATCTGAACTGGACTTAGAAATATGCTTAGGAAAACATAATTACTAGAAAAGATAACCCAACTCATTGGTTATTATAGAATAGGAAAAAAATCCATAAGTTAGAGCAACATGAGTCTATTTCATTCCCAGGTTAATGCAGAAGAGGTAATAATTGATTAAAATAGCATTTCATTTATCTTCACAAATACTTTGGACCTATTCGATGTGATTTTTCTTTAAAATCAATGTTTCATCCATTTCTGCTGTTCCAAAATGAAGTGTAACATCGTGACATGGAGAAAAGGAAAATGTGTGACAGAAACATTTCTAGTTCCATAAGTAACCTTCTAAACCATAAAATAGGAACGATCTCTGAGTGAGGCAGCAAGATGGACGTGGGATTCTTCCATGGAACAAGTGCAGAACAGGATACTCAGTTCAGCAACAAACAAAAGAAACTACTGAAGCAGCTGAAATTTACAGAATGCTGAGAAAAACAGTGGACATAAACAAAGTAAATTTGGAGGTTATAAAGCCTTTAATACCAAAATGAGTAACAGAAATATTTGGATTTGAAGATGATGTTGTGATTGAGTTTATATTCAACCAGCTGAAAGTGAAGAACCCAGATTCCAAAATGATGCAAATCAACCTGACTGGGTTTTTGAATAGGAAAAATGCTAGAGAATTTATGGGAGAACTTTGGTCCCTGCTGTCAGCGCACAAGAGAACACTGCTGGAATCTCTTCTGTTTTCCTAGAACTAAAGAAAGAAGAAATAAAACAGAGACAATCTGAACAACAATAACAAAAAATGGCATCAATGAAAAAGCAGGATGAAGACAAAGATAAGAGAGATAAGGAAGAAAAAGAAAGCAGCTGAGAAAAAACGAAGAGGTCTCGAAGCCCAAGAAGATGCAAATCCAGATCTCCTTCCCCTAAAAGAAAATCTTCCCTGGTCAGGAGAGAGAGAGTGCAGTCATTCCCCATTTCCCCAACACAGAACCAAGAAAGGCCTTCCCCTGCTCCAGAAAAGAAGGAAAAATCTCCAGAGCTCCCTGAACCTTCAGTGAAAGTAAAAGAACCTTCAGTAGAAGAGGTCACACCTATTAGTGACATCCTGAAAGTTCCAAAGCCCGAACCCATGCCAGAATCTAAAGAACCTACTCTGGAAAAATATTTCAAAAAAAAAAAAAAAAAAAAAAAAAAAAAAAAAAGAAGGAAAAAGATGGAGAAAGAGAAGAAAGAAGGAAGGAAGGAAGGAAGGAAGGAAGAAAGAAAGAAAGAAAGAAAGAAAGAAAGAAAGAAAGAAAGAAAGAAAGAAAGAAAGAAAGAAAGAAAGAAAGAAAGAAAAGACCCGACCAAGATTTCGGTCACATTCTAAATCAAGGTCTTGGACCCATTCTCGTTCTCCTTCTCCTACTCGACCCCAAGGAGGCGCCACAGGTCCCGATCAAGCTCATATTCACCCAGAAGGCAGCCGAGCCCAAGGAGACCATCTCCTCAAAGAACCCCTCCACGAGTAACGTCGCCTCCTCCAAGGCAGAGGGAGTAGATCTCCAGGAAGACGAAGGAGGCAGCAGCGCTTCGTCGTCCTCCTCTCACTCCTGGTCACCACCAAAGACACCTCTCAGGCCCAACCAGGCTCAAAAAACTCGGAGGTTATGTCCTTCAGCAAGTCCTCCGAGGTGAAGGCACAGCCATTCCCGCCAGCTACTCTACCACTAAAGATGCGCGCCATTCCCCAACACTCCGGCAGTCAAACCATACAAGAAAAAGCCATGTTTCTGTGTCTCTGTGGAGAACTTCAGTTAAACTGACAAAACATAAAGGTACTGAGAAAAGAGAATCGCCATCACCAGCCCCAAAGCCTAGAAAAGTAGAATTACCTGAATCTGAAGAAGATAAAGGCGGCAAAAGGGCTGCTAGCTGATTCTGTGCAGCACAGACGCCAGTGCAGAGGGCAAGACCAGCGGTCTTCCGCTGACTCTGGATGCTCCTCTTCCTCTAAAAATGCGTGGCCCAAGCAAACCCATGTGAAATATCACGGTGAGGTGGACCGGCGGTGACCTTCCTTCCTGAAGTGCCTCTCTCTCACCACCAAAGCGCCAGAAAGAGGCCTCCCCTCATGATAGATGAAGGAGAAGCCCCTCCCTGCCTTCCACACGCCAGAAGATGCCGCTCACCCTCCCCAGGTCCTCCTCCTCCTCCCTCTCCCCCTCCCCCTCCTCAGCTGTGCAGATCCCCCACACCACCCCACACAGCAGAGGGGCTCTCCTTTTCCACCTCCGAAGGGAAGGGCATCACCATTCCCATCACCAAAGCACAGGTCTCCCCCTCTCCGCCTCCCAGAGGAGCTCCTCAGCTGCCGAGACGCTCACTTTGCATCTCCTCGAAGCCTAGGCCAGGGTCTTCCCCAGCTGTGGTTCCGGGGAGGCTGGGTCACCACAACCACACAAACTGCAATTCTCCTGCCGCCAAGAGCTTCTCAGACCTCGAGTTCTCTAAACGCTCGAAAGGGAACGTCGGCCTCACCTCAAAGAAGGCAGTCCCCATCTCCAAGTACCAGGCCCATTAGAACAGTCTCCAGAACTTAAAAAGACAAAGAAGGCTGCCTCACTGAGCCCACAGCCCCTAAGACGGACTCTGTCCTCTTTCTCTGGGTCTCCCAAGCCAACGGCTACAAAGCTCCCAGCACCCCCATGTCCTGTCCAGCCTCAATCACCCTCCACAAACTGGTCCCCCATGGTGCTGGCCAGGAAGACTAAGAGCCCCACGCCAAGCCCATCACCAGCTCGGAATTCCGATCAGGAAGGAGGTGGGAAGAAAACAAGAAACACAAAAAGGGTAAGAAACACAAGCAGCACAAAAAATACAAGAAGGGAGAAGGCTGAGGCTGCAACCACTGTGGCCCCTGCCACCCTGGTGACTGCTGCTGCCGCCACAATCACATCAGCGAAGGAAGAACCTGAGGCGGCCCCGGCCCCCCGAGCCCAAGAAGACCCAGAGCGAGGCTGAAGGCAAGCTGAGGATTTCGAGAAGCACCTGTGGGGAAGGGCTCTGCGATCTGTGCGGAGGGCTCAAGGGTCCCCACAGTCCTGGGGTGGGGGAGTGTTGGATAGGATGTAGATTTTATTTGGTTTGTACTAAGTTCAGTTTCAAAATTGCTAAAATGTATTTGAGCTTTAGACTATAACATTTGTTGTAATAAATTGCTAGGTTGAAGTTCACCATATAAAAAAAGGGGTTCATGGATTTACACTGCAAAAGATGTCCACAGTATGTCAGTGACATTTTTTTTATTGACAGCTGACATAAACTCAGAGTAAAATATTTTAAACCAAAGGGGCTTAATAGAGCCTGGCAGGATGGCTCAGTGGTCTAAAGTGCCTGCTTAGGAAAGCTTAGGCAGCTGCAGGGACCACGGTTCCATTCCCGGCACCACATGCTGTGCCAGCCTTGCCCTCAGGGCAGGCTGAGCCGGCCACAAAAATAAATAAACAAACAAAAGTTCTGAAACAAGAAAAAAATAAAATAAAATAAAAATAAAAGAGGGGCTTAAGCACTGTCAACGTTCTTATTTCTTTAAATGTCCCTTGCTATTCCCAGGGAGGCTTTCCCCGTTTTTATTATCCTTTTGTTCTTATTCAAGCCCTCACACCCATTTAAGTAGGGCTGCTTCCAACCTTGTGTGGTTTGCAAGCTAGTCCAGAATCAGATCGCTTCTGGATGCCACAGAGGCATAAGGAGATGTTCCAATGCCAGAATCTTCCCTGCCTGTTGCCTGTAGAATCGCTGCTGAAAGGAATCAGGATTGGAGCTCCAGGTTGGGAGAGAAAAGTGAAAGCTTGTTTTCTGGGACACTAGGCTTATACAGATGTGAGACACGTTGAGAACACTGCAACTCGAATCTACTCTGCTCTGGGTTTCTTTTCTCTTCTCCTTCCCTCGTCTCCAAGCCCTCTCCCCCTGCTCGTCAAGGCAGTTAAGTCATCCTGGGAAGGATGGATGGATGGATCCTTCAGTTATGTGAGATCTTTGTTTTCCGAAATGTCATGACTCCATTCATATTTTTGTCTTAATTCTTCCAATTGGGATATAACGTTGAGAGCTCTTGTATTTGGAGGCTGGAAGAAGGGCCCAGATTTTGAAATAGTGTCTTGGTTTCAGTTTTGTTTTTTAAACTAAAGCTATATGAACTTGTAAACAAAAAATTTCTAAATTAAAGCATAAAATAATTTGTTTTCAAGCTTCATACAAATGATCTGTGGACAGATTGAAACCAACTTTAAAGGGTGTTATGTCTAAGGACCCTAATAAGGGATTTATTACGCCCATTGGTTAAAATAAAACTGAAGAAAAATAAAAAATCTTTGGAAGAGTTTCAGAAATTGTAACAAATGAATTCAAATGAAGACTACTCACATTCAATTAAAATTCTAAGTACTTTATACCTTAAAGAAAAAAGATGTGTGATGGAATAAGCCAATAACAAATAAGGACAATGAATAAAGATTTGAAGCCACTGTCACTTAAGTTACACAGTCGTACTAATACCTGGGCAAGGTACTACAGTAACACTGCATCCCGGAAATGGTGAGATTCCAACTGGAATCTGTTACTTCTGTACATTTTAAAACTAAATCTGAAAATTTCCCATGAAGATGATTTTTCACAGAATTTTCACAAATTATCTGTACTACCAACTTCACAGGTTTTCTTTGAAAGTACAAAAGCTGAGTCTATTAGACATTGGAAACAACCAGGAATGTGTCAGGCTTTTATTTATAAGAGCAAGAAACAATTGTGTGAAATGAATCTGCCCCAAAGCAGTCATTTAAATCATTCCCCCTTCATTTTTTAAAACAAACTTACATTTACAGGAAAGGAAAAACAAAACCGCAGGGGCATCCTCTTGGACTGGCTCCTTCAATCCTTTATACCCAGAACATCCTTTGAACCAATGTAAGAATAAACGAGATAACCTGACTGCCCAACAATAAAATACTATGCCATCATTAAAAACTGGAGCTTGAAAAATAAATAAATAAATAAATAAAAATAAAAATAAAAACTGGAGCCTGTCAATTAGGGCTGGAGGTATAGCTCAAGACAGAGGCCTTACCCAGCAGGAAGGCCTGGGTTCTGTGCCTTACCTGCATACCCTGCCCCTCCCAACCCCATTAACTGTAGAAAAAAAAAAAGTGGTTTTTAGATCTGCAGATGAGTTGTGGATTCAAATCTCAACTCTTGTCATTTATAAACTTTGATATCTGGACAAATCATTGTTCTGATTCACAGTATCCTTCTCCTGTAAAATACGTAAGAGGATACACTTTTCTTAGGATTATGAAAATTAATATAAGATTTTCATTAAACAGCGATTATTTTTGCAATTAAGTCATTTTAGTATTATGGAGGACAAAATGTTCAGAACCAAACAAACTCTACCCATATTCTGGAAGAGCTAGCATGTCCTGTAATCCCTACTTAGGGAAGCCCAAACTTTCTCCTATACCATACCTTAGAAGCAGCAATTAAATGTTTACCCAAAGCCAGAGAAGGCTCAAAACTTACTGAAAAGATGATTTTTTTATTTTTATTTTTATTTATTTATTTTTTTTTTTTTGATGTAGTACCAGGAATCAAACGCAGGACCTTGCACTTGCCAGGCAAGCACTTACTATACCGAGCTATCTTCCCAGCTCGTTGAAGAGATCCTTTGGCCTTACCAGCAAATATCAAGAGCCCCACCACATGATTGTTGTACCTTATGGCCTGGAGCCGAAAGAAACTATGAGAAGACCCAATGAATGTAGCTTCAGAGGTCTCACTGAGATCTGTCTCTCTGGAATGAGCCCAGAGCTCCAGAAGCATCTCCTTTTTATTTAGGACTACAAACTCTGTTGACCCTCACTATTTGTTTAATGCTAAATTCACACAATTGTTAAACAAAAGAATTACGAGGGGAGGAGATAATCACCAGAAACATCAATCAGGATAAGCTTTTACCAGCTTTAAAGTAGGCTTCTTAAATCCCAGTTTTCTGGAATCCCTAAGTAACACATTACAACCCGCCCTAAGCTTTGTTTATTGTTCTCTGCTTCTTTAAGATGCTAGTTTCTTATCTCTACACATGATCATTTCCATGCAAGTCAAGCCTGCCAAATTTTCATGGTTACATGAAGTCTCCCACTCCAGCCACAGATCCAAACCTGTAGAGATGCCAGTCTGTTCTCCAAAACCCCGCCGTTTGGTGTCACCCTTGGTTCTGAATCTTGTTAGAGCAACAATCTCAAGCCCCAACCCCAACAGACTGAGTCACAATTACATTGTAACCAGTTCCTCAGGTGAAAACAAACGCATGTTACTGTTTAAGTGCACTGTCTTACGCTATGTGCTGCTTTAATTTAAAAAGGACTAATCAGCAGGTCTGTATGAACTAACCCATGGTGAACTAAGTCTGCTCTGCACAGGTGATTTTTTTGTTTGTTTTTTGTGGGACTGGGGTTTGAACTCACCACACTGCACTTGCCAGGCAGGCATGTGTGTCCTGGGGCTATCTCCTCAGCCCCAGTAATTCTACTCTGGACACTGGTACTAAATATGACTATACATGATACACACTACATAACTTTTTCTTTTGCATTTTTTGAACTCTTGATCACTATTATGTAGAAGAACATTCAGACCATATTGGGGTTTTTTTCCCCCTTTGGTACCAAAAATTAAACTCTGGGCTTTGAGTTTTCCAGGCAGGCACTGTGCTGCTGAGCTATATGCCTGGCAAATCATTTTATCTTGATCTGTGAGATTTTTTTTTCTGCTAAACTGAATCACATCTGAAATTATTAATATAGCTCTCTAATTGTTTTTGGGCTGATAACCAAATTAATTTAGAAAAACCCGCTACTGGCATATGAAAAACAGAAATGGGTGAAAGGGGTCTTGGGATTTAAAAAAGAGGCAGACAGATGTAGAATTCCACGAAATTCCATTTATTAGTCTATGGACAAGAGCATATCTTGGGTGGCAGAAAAACAGAAACACTACTACACCCGAGGACAGGAGGAAGGTGTTTATGTGCTAAGATAGACAAAAGTGCCAGTCAGACAGAACATGCTTGGCCTTTCTCTAAATAATCAACATGTCCAACGTTAATTAACAGTCTATGAGTCATTTTGGGGTGACTTCTTGATTTTTCTTTTTATGAAAAATAAAACTTTCATAACCAAATAAAAGTAGAATAACAAGTTACTGCACCATATAGCATCCTAATTTGTTCCGCTGAGATGATCTTAACTTTATTTGTGCTTGGGCCAGGGCCACAAAACGGCAATTACAACAAAGATGGTATGTACCATCTTACACAAATAACAGCTGAATGCACTATTTACTATTTTCCTAGTATAGTTTCTACATAAGTGTATTCTCATCACTTGTAAAGGGCACCTTAAGGGAGGTTAGAATTCTATTTTCCAGAATCATGTTTAAAAGCAGATATACTTGTGAAACTATGATACCATGAGCACTACATACTTGGTAAATGTTTTCTAATTTATGTAGGAACTATTAAAGATGAGAGGAAGCTCGCAGGTTAACAACATATCTAAAATCACAGTTATGTGACAAACCTCAGATACGAAAACCAATTGGGGTCCTTAAATCTGTATTATTATTTGTGTTTGTACAATATGTTCCATAGAGCGTTCTATCAGCTCAAATGAGCGCTAAATACTGTGACAATTCCTGTAGTGAAAAAAAGACCTATTGCCCACATTTATATGTTTATGTACTCAACTTAGGGATCTTTATAGAATACCCTACCAACCAACAATTTTAAAGCCTAGTAGGCATGCTTCAAGAAGCAATTCAAACACTTGCTTGTCAAAGATATTGGCAGAACTGATAACCCAAGAAATTTTGTGAGAAATGTAGCTTCTAGAGTAGAGGTATTCATATAGGGCAGAGGGAAGTCACTGGCCTGAAAATCAATCTGGGGACCAGAGCAATAAAAAACTGAGTCAAAATCCTGCCTTTATAAGATTACATTTTACACAAAACAAGTGTAAAATTTGGAGAGTTAGTGATATGTAGCTCAGTGACACAGGGCTTGCCTGGTATGCATGCAGCCCTAGTGTTTGATCCCTACAAACAAAATTTCAGAACAGTAAAAGAGGCCAGGGATATAGCGCAGTGCCACAGCACCTGCCTGGCAAGCATGCAGTCCTGAGTTTGATTTCCATTATCCCCCACTGAAGAAAAGAAAAAAAAAAAAAAAACAGAAAGTAAAGAAGTTCTATAAACAGCAGAGAATAGGAAGTACAAATGCAGGTGGAGAGGTGTAAAGAGCAGGTGGCTGGGTTTTAAATGCGACATCTAAAAATCATAAAAGTGATTAAAAATCGTATATATCTAATGCTTACTACTGCCCTCCTCCTGACTCACCATCGTCACTTATGAGGAAGATCGGAGGTAGAGATTCTAAAGAAAACTGGGACTGCCTCACACACAGGCCCTGAAGTACACAGGAGAGACCAGGCAAGTACAGTCCACTTACAGAATGTCAGAGCCTTGGCTTGGCCCCCAGCACAGCTCCAAGGAGCCACTACCCAGACAGAAGAGACAAAGAAGTTTTGCCTTTGAAAAGACCAACAGATCCTAACTTGCAGAGAGGCTCCAACAGAAGCTACCTCGTCTCGTGAAAATGCCACAGTGACATGTGATAGTCAGTAAGCTCTCATATGCAAAATTACCCATCAGGGCCAGTGAGATGGTTCAGCAGTCTAAAGCGCCTGCTTAGGAAAGCTTAAGCAACTGCTGGGACATCGGTTTGATCCTGGCACCACATGCTGCACCAGCTTCACCAGCCCCATTAGTATACTATGGCTGAGCTGGTCATAATATACTAAAAAAAAACCTACTACTCATCATCAGCCATTAGACTTAAAGTGGGGAAAGCCTAATTAAAGCATGAAAAATGGTACAGATACTTTAGAAGATAACTTGGTAGTTTCT
This sequence comes from Myocastor coypus, assembly GCA_004027025.1. Classification (NCBI taxonomy): domain Eukaryota; kingdom Metazoa; phylum Chordata; class Mammalia; order Rodentia; family Myocastoridae; genus Myocastor; species Myocastor coypus. Next base: position 17,910 of record PVJA010007335.1, on the reverse strand, counting down.
TACAAAACTAAACTATTGTACCATATGAACCAACAATTGATCCTTTTGGTATTTACCCAAGAGTTGAGAATTTATGTCTGCACAAAAAGTTACACATGGATGTTTATAACAGTTTTATTTATAATTGTGAAAACTTATAATCTTCTGTAAGTAAATGGTTAAATCAGTACATTAGGCAATGAAATATTAAGCAACGAAAAGAAATGGATTGCAAGGCTAGGAAAGACATGGGTAAGCCTTCATGTGCATCAGGAAAGAAGCCACAGCTACAGACTATAATTCCAGCTAATGAATTCTGAGAAAGACAAAACTCTAGTAAAAACACCAGTGTTTTCAAGGGAGTAGAGAGAGGGTAGGGCAGATGAACAGGTATCAAGCATACAGGATTTTTAGAGCAGTGAAATTAGTCTACACAATCTACTGTGAACAAATAACATCATACATTTGCTCATAACCATGAAGTGTACAAGGTGATCAATGAACCTTAGCATAAGCTATGAACTTCAAGTGACAGCGAGGTGCTAATGTAAATCCATCAGGTGACACAAACACACCACTCTGGTGAGGGATGTGATAATGGGAGCCCATCTTTGTGTGCAGCCAGAGGTGGTAGTCTCTCTACCTTCCTCTTAAATTTGCTCTGAATCTAAAACTACTCTATAAATCTACTTTTAAAAACAAAAAACAATACCAGGTAAAGAGAGACACCTATAATCCCAGCTGTTTGGGAGGCTGAGGTAGGAGGATCACAAGTTTAAGGTCGACCCAATTTAGCAAGCCCCTAACTCAAAATAAAAAGGTCTGGGGCTGTAACTTAGTAGCCCTAGGTTCAAAATCCCTAGCAATGAAAAAACAAAAGCTCCTCCATTGTCAAGATATTACCACAAACAAGCAGATAAACGCCTTTAAAATGAATGCAAATATATACTGAGTATTACAGTGGCTCTCTATTCTTTTTTATAGCAGTAAGATTGATTATTTTCTATTCCTACATCAGATATTTACAGAGTTTAGATTATAAGCTCTGACAAAAGATTTAACACATCCCTATTATTCTGGACTCCAAAAAAGACAATTATTTTCTTAAAATGTAACTGTGGATATAACAGTTATTATTTAGTAACAGCCTTGAATCTATTTTATTAATGAAAGAAAAAATTAGTATATTAGTAACTTGTTACAATCCATTAACAACCACACTACCACAACCACAACTAAGAGAACAGCATGAGTGTGAACTACATAATGCTCATTGGGTTAAAATCTAATCAAAGATCAGAAAAGAAATAGTAAGACAAACTGAACTAGGCAACTGAAAGACTTCCTGTTAAATTTTTGTATTGATCACTGCCATAGAACTCAACTAATAAAAAAATTCAAAATAATATTTTATAGTTTTAGCTTTAAATTAATGTCAATTAAATATGTGTAATAAATATTCAGTTTTCCACAGAAACATACTGAAAATTCCTAAAATGGAGACTTAAATAATATCCTTGGCTTTCTTTTAATTTTTATTTAAAACAAAACAAAATCGGGGACCCAGGGAGATAGCTCAGGGCACAAGTGCCTATCTGGCAAGTGCAAGGTCATGAGTTAGATCCCCAGTTCTGAAAAAAAAAAATGAATCTGTTGGATAATTTATAACACTACAATATTTGAAACAGCTTTTTTTTATTCCTCTTAAAGCTTTGTACTTAAAAATGTCTACATAGTACATGCTTATCCAAAGCTCAAGTATTAAACTTGACCACACCTATGACATTTAGCAGTTTTATTGCACAATGATTAACATAACACTGCATGATTGCAAAAATTAACCTGTGTCATAAAGTGCTATTCATGGATGGGAAGCAATGAAGGTGACTGAACACACATTCTCCATAACACCTTCTCCTGGGGGTGAGGGTAGGGGAAATGTAGTGCTAATAATGTGAATAACAGATTTCTCTTAATGAGAATAAAAACAACCCCCAAGAGTTTGGGCTACTCTGTTAAAATGTATCAATAACATTCCATAATTGAACAATGCTATTTACAGTTACAATTTCTGAAGATAACTCAAAAAATAAGTTTAAATAAAAATCACTTATCTAAAAAAATCTTTCAGAAACCAAGGGCAGAGGTAATTATTCCAACTGAAAGAAATGTCAGTATTTTAAAAAGTATGATTATGATTCCAGCTACTATTCCCTAAACCATTAGATTTTTATTTGTTTATACTATAGATTCTTACCAAAAATAAGCTGTAAAAAGTTCCACACAACCAATTAGGTTGTTCAACATTTTGTAATGTATTTAATGCTACTAAAAATATAGCATGACTTTTCAGATCTGTAAACATAAACCAGGAAAATCTGATACATTAACATTTGTGCCAAAAATGAAAAACACAAGACACAGAAAAACACAAAAGAATAAATATGACTTCAATATTCCTTCTTCATTAATATTTCTGGAAAATAATTCTATGACGTAAACATTTCAGAGAGCAGGAAAAACGAAATTAAAAAAACTATAGAGTGAAATTCTGTAAGTTAGCTAAGAGTTCATATTTTCTGAGGAAACCATGCTTACTACGTATGCCAGTTAATGAGTATAGAGCTGAGGGAACTCTTTGAAAATATCTTCATCAATATAGCTTGTGGTCTTTTTAAATTATGAAACAAGCCAGGCATAGTGGCACACACCTGCAATCCCAGCACTGACTGAGGCTGACACAGGAGTCTCCTAGTTCAAGGAGAATAAAAAACAGCCCCCAAGGGTTTGGGTTACTCTGTTAAAATGTACCAATAACATTCCATAATTATCAATACTATTTACAGTCATAATTTCTGAAGATAACTTAAAAAATAAGTTTAAATAAAAATCACTTATCTAAAAAAAAAACTTTCAGAAACTTTAGCAAGACTCTGTCTTAAAACTAAAACAAAGACTTGGGTGTGTAATGCCAAGGCTCTGGGCTCAATCTCCAGTACTGCAAGCAAAACCAAACCAAACCAGTAGCAGTCACTTTCCAGGCAATATATGCTTTACAGTTTGTTACACACTTTAAAGAACATCATCTTCCACTCAAGCATACTACCATTTTTATCGCCTTTTAAAAAGACCAACTTATATCTTTGTTTTCCTATTAAAACTTAAAATGTGAAGACACACTCAATACTAACTTCTATCCACAGGCATTTAAAAAATATCTTAAGACTTAAATGACACAAAAATTAAAAGTCAAACACAAAAGAAGCATAATAAATACTTCTGTATGCCTCCCCCGTCCCCTTCAGGAATGTATCAGCAATACCAGCTGACATAAATAAATTAGATTCCCTGCACATAAAAATAAATACAATCGTTGCAAATTTAACCATTCAGTACTAATTAGGAAAAAATGTCTTCACTGAAATCACTTGTGAAAGACAAAACAACATGGAAGAGATAAGGCTGTTTAGGTTTTCTGTGTTTTAAGAAGAACCATACATCAAAAACAAATACCATGCCAGAAGAGCTGGATGACATGTAATTAGTTACAAAGGGTAATACCAAGGCATAGCGCTGTTCCCATTTTTCATCCTCATCATGTGGGATAATGAAACTACATATCTTCTTGGTACTCCAGGTATTTTGCTGTGATAGATTCTTCAAGTTGAACTGCTCCACTGCCCATTAATGCAAATGCTGGGTACATTGTGTGAGAACAGTCTACCTGGCGTTCATAGAGACATTTCATGTGCTCCATATCATAGAAACTCACTTTGCCTTTATCACAGTCAAGGAAAATCCCTATGGTTGTTGGCATAGGCAGAACTCTATTTTCAGGTTCATTAGAAGTAGGTGACTTGGGTATAAAAAATTTCTTCATGCCTATAGCAACTAAAGTAAAAGGCTGTGAAGAATCAAAACAGGTATCTTCGCTTCCACTGTCATGCCCACTGTCTTGTTCATATCTGAAACAGAGCATAGACACAGTATCGGTATCCTCATCTATAAGTCTTCAAGTATCCTCAAAATATTTTTACTATATACTGTATACTGATCTAAAATGACAACTTGTACAGCAAAATTGTCCATTAAAAAAATTAAAACAAGATAGCACACTACTATTTAGAAATATACCATATGCACATCCCCAAATTTCATTGTAAGACCTTATTCACTTTTACCTAGATATGTATATAAATGAAAACTTAAAACAGCTTTGGAAACTAGATGTGGTAGTGCACACCTGTAATCCTAGCACTTGGAAGGCTGAGACAGGAGGATTGGTGTGAGTTCAACACCAGCCTGGGCTACAAAAGTGAGCTCAAGGCCAGCCTGAACTGCACAGTGAGACTCTGTTTCAAAAAGACAAAAGAAACAAACAAAAACCCCAGCTTTGGTCTCCTAGAAATAAGCAGGGAGAAAGAAAGTGCATGGTGGGCAGGCGAAATAGCTTAATAGTCTCAAGTGACTGCTTAGGTAAGCTTAGTCAAATGCACTGAGACAGTTCGATCCCTGGCATCATATGCCATGCCAGACTAGCCCCCAGCGTGGGCTGAGCCAGCCAAAAAAAAGAGTGAATGAGACTGGTCAAGGACTGAACAATTATGGCACACAAATGTCACAAATGTACAAGAAAACACAGGCTATCTATCTTACCCCCAAGGAATTATCAAGCTAAAAATAAATAAATAAACAGGCACTACAAAATAATGCAAGGGAAAAAAAAAAAAAAAAAAAAAACTGTTTAATTATCATTTTGAGAACTTAATCTTCTAAGATTTCTACTTTTGTAAAAAAAATTATTTTAGTATAGGGTCTATGGGGTTTCACTACATAGATCTTACTCAAAGTGATTCTCCTGTTTTCAGTCGCCCAGGCACTGGCATTACAGGTGCGTACCACGTCCAGTCTCAGTCGCTATCTCAGTGTGCACTGGTGGTGGAGCCAGCACAACATGCTGGGCATCAAATCCCAGCCTCTGTGCTCTGCCTAAGCAGGTGCTTTCACATGCTGGGCTATTTGGTCAGCCCCTTGAGATTTCCACATTAAGAAAGGATTGTGAAGTTGTTATTTCTTCTATTATAAAATATATTTTGATATACAATCCTTTTTCCCTATACATTGCTTATGGGATCAGTGTCAATAATTTTAATCGGGGTTTTGCTTTTAGTATTTTTCCATGATAAAAACTTTTTAACCATTAATATTAATGGTTAATCTTATCAAATGAGGATGCCACTATGTTTAACCACATCTCTGTACTACTTGGTGCTATGTATATTTCACATATCTATGCAAGAAGTGTCCCCTGTCCGATTGTTTACCTGCGATGCTGTTCACATAAGTGGCCAAAACTTATTTGTGGCTAGTTTATTTCAACACATATCAAAGAAGCTACACTATAATTACCATTATTTAGTCTCAAAATAGAAATTATTCACTGAGGAAAAATAATACAATTTTGTGAAAGACACAATGGTTAAGTTAAATGAAATTTGATTTCACAACAAAAGCACAACAATATCAACAGTAAAGCACTGTGCAAGAGGATGTAAAAGGTGTGTACAGGCACCAATTCCTCACAATGAATTCAATCGTTATATACTGCCAACAGATTCTAATAAAAGTAAAAAAGGATGGCAATTAGATCGTTTTACTAAGAATTTGGATGCTTTTCAATGATGTAATTTAGATACCATGCAAAAGATTTTTAAAAATTAAAGCTATTTCCAATCACATCAAAACTTAACTGATGAATCTCATTATTCAATGTGTCAGCTCAAGGCAACTTGACTCCCTAAGCCAGCCAGACAAATACAACACAAATACCCAAATCAAAGAAATATATAATTAAATAACCCAATTTTATTTTCAGTTTATCCTTGCTAAACAAAGATGATTACTTTTCTTTCCTTTTAGTGGGTACCGCAAATCAAACTACGAACCTTGCGCTTGCCAGGCAGGCATTTGTGCCACTGACCTATATTCCTGCACCAAGGATATCTACTTTTAAAATAATTATTAAGTGTGGGATGAATATAAGACTCTACCTTGGACTAACTGCATCCCGGGGAGAACGGAGCCATTCTTGTAGTTTATCACTGGAAGCAACTCCCACTTTCACCAGATATGAATATGGTTCCACACGGAAGGCCCAGAAGTGTTTTCCTTTTGTAATCCCACTGTCTCCAATGATGTAGTCTAGGCTTGTGTAGTAGCCCACTTGGATACGTTCTGCAGCAAGTAGAGTAGTAAATCCAGCTCTACTCTCCACTCGGTCTCTCTTCAAGTTTAGCAAGAGGTGTTCATTATTATAGCCACATTTTTCATCAAAAAGGAAACTGAAAACTAAAACAGAGCCTAAAATTAACCTAAAGTTATCCCAAAAATCATTACTCACATTTCTAATTTGGAATGTATTTCAAATAGAAATTACTGAAAAGAAAGGGGAAGAAGGTATCTTGTCACTCCAGACCACTACACATCAACCCAAACTTCCCACCTGACAATAATTTTCAGTATATTGTATATACTGGAAAATCTTCAGAAAGCTCAAAAGCAGAAAAGTATTTTACAGGTACATGAAAATCTGTGAATGTACCTCTTTGAAACAGACAACAGAAATTTCACACTTGGTGCATCTGTTCTTTTATCTTTACAAGGTAACACATTTTCATAAATAGCTACTTATTTTTAAAAATATTTCAAATTTTCAGCAAGTTCAGCTATTTTTAATAAGGTTTTTTGCTCATCAATCAGCTTTCAGAAATGACCTTATGCTTCAGATCTAGACTGAGCCATAAACGTTCTGTGTGTTCAGAGATGGGACTTCTGGAAGGAGCTTGATCTGGGGGATGTGACACTTCTCAGAGGGAGAATCCACTGAGGAGCTGGCAACCCAATGTGCTGTGAGGAAATGTGGCCTGATCTGAAAAGGTGGGTCACTGGGGCACAAGCTATGAGGATCTCTTCCCCAGTTCCTCTCACTGCTCTTTGCTTCCTGACTGCCACCTGCGGAGCACTTTTCTCCACCAGGCCCCTCTGTCATGCTATTTCTGTGCCTCACCCAGCAGACCAGGGTGCGAAACCATGAGTCAAAATTAGCCTCTCCTACAGTGGTGCGTGTTGAGTATCCTGTTCCAGTGGTTGGAAAGACAGACACAGGCGAAATGTGATAGGGTTTAGAGGGGGCAGCAGGGTCTTTGGAGTCAGAGAACTAGGTCTGCAGCCCTATTCAAACTTATCAGTAGCATTTGACCTAAATTTTAATCTCCTTATTTATAGAATGGAGGTGATATCACTCCCATAATTTGTCAACTCAAGCCCTTCAACACTGGTTGTTAGGGAATATAAAAATGATGCAAAGGTCTGTCAAAAGGTGAGTGAATGGATTATGAAAATATAGAATACACATACAGTAGAATAGTGTCCGGCTTTAAGAAGTTAAAGGAGGCCTTAAAAGGATACACTGATACAAGCTACACCAAGAATGAAACCTGAAATAAACCAGATACAAAAGGGCAAATATTGCACAACTCCACCTACATGAGGTACACAGAACAGGAAATTTCATAGACAAAAGAGGATACCAGTCTCTGGGACAGGGAGAATGGGAAGTTACTATTCAATGGATCAATGGATGCAGATTTTCAGTTTAGGTTCATTAAAAAGTTCTGGAACTGTGAGTGATAACAGCCACACAGTGTTGTAAATATATTTAATGTCATGGAATTACACGTTTAAAACCCGCTAAAATGTTCAATTTTGTCTGTAGTACACCTCAATTAAAAAAAAAAAAAAAAAGGCTGCCAGCAAGCTAAAGCTGCTTCACGTTAGTCAGACAACTCTTTCAGACATGATCATTCCTGCTTTCTTTCAGTCTCCAAAGTCTCCCAGTTTGCACCATAAACTTAAAGGTCCCCCTATCCATAAGGCTTTTGTCAGAGAAAAGGCAGATAACTTGCAACATTTCCCTTCCTCCTCCCCTACACCAACCATGTTACTGAAAACAGCAACTGTGTCCAGGATCCTTTTGCTTCCACTTATGGTTAAAGAGATTAGAAAAGAGAGAGGAAATAGTATAAACCTTCAGATATTTACACTTGCAGATTCTTCCTAAAACTATTAGATTTTGTCAAAATTTAAGAAAATTAAATTCAGACAACTGTACACATTTCTTTCTTTGGAGTCATAATGTGCCTGAAAAACATAATGGGTAGCACACTGTTCTATTTTGAACACAAAAGGGAAGTAACACACTGCATAAAATGTAGGTACACAGCCACTACAAATGGGGAAAGGGGCAATGAGATGTAAAAACCAACTGAATGGATTTACAATACTGACTGATAGGGCAAAATGGTTTTTTGCTAACAACACTGAGCACAACTTTAGTTCTAAATGTTTCTTGCCCATGGAGACACTATGAACATGACCTATCCTGTTAGTTATTTCAATTCTATAAAAATCTGTACTCTATAAATAGTATCAGTGGATTTTAACTTGGAAGGGGGAGGGAATGAGCTCTTAGTGGAGGAAAAACAAAGCTAACTAACTAACCATGTGGTTCTAATATGTATTATCCTTCTCCATGTGTCAAGAATCACGCAGAATTAGTTAAAAAGCAGAGGCCAGTCAGAAATAGACTAAATCAAAATGAGATTTCAGGATGCTATACTAACAAATGTTACAAATAGAGGTTTCCAGAAACATACTAAAAATTCTTATTTTACTATTTGAAACTTTTTTCTTCTTTCTGAGCAGGGTCTTGCTGTGCAGCTGAAGCTGGTCCTGCGCTCACTTTGTAGCCCAGGCTGGTCTCTAACTCCCAATGATCCTCCTGTCTCAATCTCCTGAGTGCTGGGATCATAGGTGTGCATTAGCACACCCAGTTTACTTTAAAATTTTAAGGTAGCATTCATGCCAATTTAATCCCAGCTCTGCTCAATGAAATATCTTTCTCCTGGGCTCTTTGATATCAGACAAAATCTAATGCTGTTCTCATCCTATAGTGTAACATTCAACCATTTAGTTCATTTCTGAGCCCAGCTCAGTATAGAATCTACTTGTCCAGAGTCTTCAAAGAGCAACATGTATATATGTGTGGAAATACAGGCTAGTCTCTACAGTGACAGTACCTGGAGCAGGCGGAGTATGAAGAATAAGCTCCCGGCTGCAGGGACTACAGATGGAGCCTTTGTACGCCCTCACTCGGAAGGCATAGTGACTGTTATCTTCGAGATCAGAGACGACTTTGCTTGTACCACACACTTGGATCTCATTCCACGACATGTCTTCATCTCTGTTAATCTTCCGATATTCGAGAACATAGCTATCAGCCTTATCCTTTTCAGGGTGGTGCCAACTTATCAAGGCATTGTTATAAACTTTGCTCTGGTCCTCATTAATTTCAGGCACATCTATGCCTGAAGAATTAGAAAAATAATGTTAAAATACTAATATTTCAAAAATATACCATGCAATTATTTTCCAAACTTGTAATACTGTATATAAGAAAAAGAACAAGAATATCACTGAGTCTGATCTATTTAGTGAGACCTTGCAGACCCTGTATTAATACATACAAAAAAATCAGAAAAGGAATAAATGTAAAATATGGTATGTTTATAACTGAAACAAGAAAATAAAAGATAACACTTCACATTCAATTTTACAACTTTAAGTATAATTATTAATTCTGAAACACCACAAGTTATATTTTGTATCCATGTTTTTCCATGTACTAAGTAATAGCTATGAAGTTAAAACATTCTATGTGCCTCCTCCCATATATACAAACTATTATTTTAATATTTTTAAAAGTGTTGGTGGGCATCCCCAAATCTCAATGAATATTACATAATTTTTGTCATCTTTTCTTTTGTAGAATTGTAAAGTAATTTAATTTTTCTTAGTATAAATATGATACATATTTTTATAAGAAAACCAGAAAGTAAACACAAAAAATTTTAATTGAAAGACAAGCACTAAAATAACCTTATACAGATCCTTTTGGTATTTTTCCCTCAAAACATTCCACTGTATGGATATAGCAATATTAATGTATTTTGGAAAATAGGTTTCTAACATTTCACTAAAAATAGACTGATTAAATATCACAGCTAAATATGCCTAATTCTTTTTATATTAAATTCTTAACATTGAAAATGGCAAGAATAATAAGCTATAGGAGTTATATATAAACGTACCATATGCATACACAATTTATATCAGATTCCAATGGATATGAAATGAAAAAGAGCTCTCTTATTAGCTCCCATGGCTTAAGTATGTCTGTGTACATTTATATTCTTTAATATCATATTGTCTTAAGGTCTGAAATGTCACTCAAAATATATTTTAAATTATAGAACAGGGCTGGAGATGGCTCAGCAGTCTAAGTTCCTGCCTGGCAAATTCAAGGACCTGGGTTCGATCCCCAATACTGCATGCAATGCCAGCCACCAAAATCAGATGTGGCAGCACACATCTTTTAATTCCAGTACTGGGGAAGCTGAAAACAGGAGGATAACTGTGAGTCCAAGCTGTATAATGAGACCCTATACCAAATACATTAAAAAAGAAAAAGATTTGGGTACAGATTTAAGAAAGAAAGGTAGTCACAAAGATACTGAAGTTTTATTTTTAATAAGACAAATTTCCCTTGACTGAATATACAAATACACAAATCTCCAGCAGTCAGAATAAACTTTTAAGTATTTCCTATCACTAGAATGGAGTAAGAATGTGAGAAAAGAAGACTGTGTGGAAGCAGCAAAACACAATCAGAAGCAAAGGATACAGGTTGAACTCTGCCTCCCCCAGTGTATGTGTTTTAGTCTTAACTGCCAGAATATGACCATATTCCTCAGAATGTGACTGCATCCAAGAAGACAGGCTCTTTAAAGAGAAAATTAAACTACAGTCACTGCAGTAGCCCCTAACCTAGCATGACTGGTACCCCTAAGATGCAACAAGATGCACACCTCTACAGAGGAGGCCACACAAGGACAGGGGAAGATGGCAGCTATTTTCAAGGACAAGGACGAAAGCCTCAGAAGAAGCCAAACCAACTGACAACCTGGTTACAGATTTTAGGACCATGATGAAATCAATTTTGTCACTGGACACTTAGCTACCACAATTGGGAGAACTCTGTTGTGTATGCTATACTGTCATGGTAAATTGTTGGCTGCAGGACTCCTAGAAAACTAATACAATAGTTTAAATGCTGGAGTACTGATACTCAGTTTAGCCAGTGGGGCTCTTCCCTAAAGAAAGTTAAACCATGGGCTGGGAGATGGCTCAGTGGTCTAAGTGCCAGCCCAGGAACCCGGGTTCAATCCCTGGTACCACATGCCATGCCGCCCCAGAGCCCTAGGTGCACCTGGCTAGGCATCAAGACCAGCAGTGGTTGTGCACACCTGTAATACCCAGTGCACGATAGGCTGAGACAGGAAGATAGAGAGACCCTGTACAAAACAAATAAATAAGTAAAAAAAATTAAAAAGGTCAAACCTATGCACTCAAGAGAACAATGACAAAGATGTTTAATACAGCATTGTTTCACAAATAAAATAAAATAAAACAGCGTTGTTTATAATAGAGAAAAATAGAAACAAATTGTCTCTCACAAAGGAAGTTTTTTCACTTATAAAATAATATAAATGGTTAAAATATAAAAAAATCCAGAATTGTATATTAACAAGTATTTATCTTAAAAATGATTTTTTTCAAAAAGCCATCTACAGAAAAAACACAACATGCCATTTGTGCAACATTTTTTTTTTTTTTTGCGGGACCAGGGTTCAAACTCACAACCCTGCACTTGCCAGGCAGGCACTTGTGCCACAGAGCTATCTCCCCAGCCCCTTGTGCAACATTTAAAAATACACAAACCAACACAACTCAGCTCTATGTGTATAAACACAGTCATGAAAACATATATGGTATACAGTTTTAGGACATGATGAACCCACTGAGATTACTCAAAAGACCAGGATCAGCAGTCCTATTTCATCCAGCTATTCTACTTCTGACATTTTTCCAGAAGAATTAAAAATATCATGCCACTGCAATATATGTGCACACATGCTTATAGCAGTACAATTTGTCACAGCTGAATTTTGTAAACAACCCAAATGCTCAGCAACTGAGAAATAGATTTTTTTTAAAAGATGGGGTATTTCTATGCAATGGATCACTATTCAACTTTACAAAAGGATAAACTCAAGGCTTTTAAGGTAAATGGATGCAACTAGAGACCATACTCATACATGAAATAAGATAGACCCACATGTGTAAACATTATATAGTTTCCCCAGTGTAAGAAATGGAAGAGTAAATAAGATCAAAAAAGTGCTACAGATACTGTGAAAGGAAAGAAACTATACAAAAAGAAAAAATTGGAAGGGAGGAAAGGACAAATGAAGGAAGGAAAAAGAAAAAAATGTACATATATACATAAGATGGCTAAGAAAGTTAACTACTAATTTGTATTCATTCACAGAAAGGAACAGTTTGAGCTTATATTGTTTGATCAATTTTATATGCCTGTATCTGGTAATTTATGCAATTACTTTGAAAATAGCAGCAAGCAATGTAATAAACATTGCTAATTTCCTATCTTGTTACAAAATTCTGTATTGTTTTTATTATTTTTGTTCTCTATTTGAAAGAAAGAAAGAAAAATTCTCATCATTACTCAGTCCAGATGATCACTGTGAGCTTCAAAACTCTGGAAACAAAAGAATAACAGGCAATCTTAGACTTTTAACCCACTTGGAACCAGTCCAGGAGACAAGGACAAAGAAGAACTTAGAAATCACACCTGAAGTTTCTGAAATGATAGTAACTGAAGTAAAGAAAAACTCTATCTGGCCATAAAAGAAATCAGATGAGAATAATAAGGCATAGAAAACAAAAATAGAGGGGAATAGAAGAATTATGGAAACACTGAACAAATAAGAGAGGAAAGGATTAGAGTGTACTAAACAGATATCCAGGAAGTTAAGAATTCCACTGAAAGTGGGCAAAACTGCTTGAATGAAACTAAAGATAGACTTTCAGACTTTGAAGACAGCAGTGCACCTAGTGAATTAAAAAGTAAAAATCTCTTAAAACTAACAAGAAACCAGCAAATAATGATTAAGCTACTAGAAGATAATGCAAAGAAAAACAATGTAAGACTGTTAGGTGTCAAAGACACAGCAGAAGCCAACACAATGGCATAAAAAGACCATCTGCAGAAGTGGTAGCAGAAAATTCCCAAGCATAAGAAAATCTCAGAGCCGGGTGTGATAGTGCATGCCTGTAATCCCACCACTTGGGAGGCTGAGGCAGGAGGATGGGTGTGAGTTCAAGACCAGCATGGGCTACAAAAGTGAGCTCAAGGCCAGCCTGAACTGCACAGCAAGACCCTGTCTCAAAAAGACCAAAAAAAACAAAAGAGAAAAAAAAGAGAATCTCACATAGGCATATAGAACTCTCATTAGCCATAAATAAAATAAATCTGCACCTAGACACAGAATTAAGATATCAGAAATTCAACAACAGAACAGAGTAAAAGCCATCAGACAAAAAAAAAAAGAGATCACCTAATATGGAAAGTCCATCAGAATCATGGGAGATTTCTCAACACAGAACACAGACAAGCAAATCGAGGAGAGCTTGGAGTGAACCCTTTCAGGTCCTGAAAGAAAACAACTTCCAACCTAGATTAATATATTCTGCAAAACTATCTATCAAGTGCCGGGCGTGGTGGCGCACGCCTGTAATCCCAGCACTCAGGAGGCTGAGGCAGGAGGATCGGTGTGAGTTCGAGACCAACCTGGGATACAAAAGTGAGCTCAAGGCCAGCCTGAACTGCATAGTGAGACCCTGTCTCAAAAAGACAAAAAAAAAAAAAAAAAAAAAAAAAAAAAAAAAAAAAAACTATCTATCAAATTTGATGGACAGATAAGATACTTCCATGTCAAAGACATGTAAAGAAATCCATGACCTCCTGAATTCCTGAGTTCAATCCCCTGTCCCGCCAAAAAAAAAAAAAAAATTATAAAAAAAAAAATCCATGCCCACCAAAACAATCCTACAAAGAGTGCTGATAGATATTCTTAAAAAAGATACAAACGACACCAACTTTAAGAACAACAGAGGGGCTGGGGAGATAGCTCAGTAGAATAAGTGCTTGCCTAGCAAGAGCAGGGTCCTGAGTTCAATTCTCAGTACTGCAGAAAAAAACAAAACAAAAAAACAGAAACCAACAAGCAGAGCAAGCAATTAAATGGAAGGGAAAAGTATGGAGCCTATAGCAGGAAAACAATATGACAAACATAAGACAATATGTATCAGTTAAAAGCAGCAATATAAGTGGCCTCAATGCACTGATTGAAAAAAGGAGACTGGCAAAGTGGATCAAGAAACAAAATCCAACAATATGCTATAAAAAGAATAAATTTAACTCAAAGGGAAATTCATAGACTGAAAGTCAAAGGATTGGAAACAATAATCCATGTGACAGGAACCCAGAAAAAAAGCAGGAGTAGCTATGCTGATTAGGAGAAAACTGCAAAAGAAAGAAGTAACTATTATAAATATATATGCAGCCAATGTAGGATCACAGAACTACACAAGACAAATACTAAGATAGGAAAAATCACATAAGCAATAACACAGTTGTAATAGGGGGGCTTTGTGGAGGATGGCCTGAGCAGGGCAGCTCTCCTTGAAAGAAAACTGACTGTCTCCATTTTGACTGAGCCAGACCCTATTCCCTTGTACTGAAATGTACAGGGCTGGCTAGGACTTCTCATTGTCCTCTCAATTGGCCTTAAGCAGTGTGTACTGGTCTAGCCGAGGTGCTGGTGGTAATTTTTGAAAATGGCACACGTGTTTCCCTGATAAGAGGATGAAGAGCCAATGCTCCACGGTGTCAGGTGGGATCGAGCCTTGCGATAGAGGCTATAACTTCCTGGGGCTTGAAAAGATTACACCTCAGAGCTGAAGTGCCAGACCCCCAAAATATTAGATATCACAATAGCATAATGCAAATTACTTCTTTTGCATATCCCTAAATATGGTGGAGGTGAGTGCAGGCCTCCTACCTGCAGCTCATAGTACTCACCTTCTTCCCACAATCCCCTTCAATGCCTACCACCTTCCCACAATTCCCTTCATTGCTGACCTTCTTCCCACAATTCCCTTTCACAAGCCACACCCCTTTCTCCAATGAATAAAACCTGAGTGCAGCCCTGGGTCCCTCTCTTGGTTCCAGAAAGCCATCTTCATGGCGGGACTTAGGGCCCCTTGGCACCCCAATAATTTTATATATATATTAGGAGAAAACTGCAAAAGAAAGAAGTAACTATTATAAATATATATGCAGCCAATGTAGAATCTATTTTATATATATATATATATATATATATATATATATATATATATATATGGCTTAGTGTCTTTGTTATTGCTGTGGGTTGCACTGGGAGTGGTAGATTAGAATTAACTTAGTGGAATTCCAATAACGTGATTTTAGGATTGTAAGTTTAGACTTCTTAGGCCGAAAGGAGAACCAAGGAAGGACTCCGACACGGCTTTAACAGCTTAATGTCACAAAGGGATAGAACAACTAGGCATAAAACCACCAAAGACACAACAGAACCAAACAACACTGGTGAAGAAATGGTCTTAGTAGATCTTTACAGAGTGCCCCACCCAACAGTGTCAGAATACAAATTCTCATCTGCACATGGATGTATTCCAAAATAGACCATATACTAGCATAAAGAGCATCCTTAAGTAAATGCAAGGGAATTAAAATTATCCCATGCATATTATGTGACCACAATGTGATGAAACTAGAAATTATTAACCAAAAAAAAAAAATCACCAAAAGCTCTATAAACACATGGAAATTTAATAACATCCTCCTGAACAACCAATGGGTCACAGATTAAATTAAGCAAGAAATTAAATAATATTTATAATAAAAATAAAACACAAATACAACTTACTAGAACCTATAATGAAAGTTGTCTTAAGAGAGAAATCTATAGCAGCAAACTCACATATCTGGAAAACAGAAAAGCCCCAAATAAACAATCTTAGGCTGTTTACTCCTAGAAAAAGAAAGAGAAATCTAATCCAAAGCCCAAAGAAAGCAGGAAATTACAAAGATCAGAGTCAAAATTCACGCAATGGAGACAAAAACAAAACAAAACAAAAAATAATTAATGAATCGAAGAGTTGTTTTTTTAAAAGAATAAATAAAATAAACCCCTAGCCAATATTATGAAAAAAATTCAAATTCTTGCAATAAGGAATGAAAGGATGGAATAACTATTTCCAAAATATTTAATCTCACAAGATAGAAAACAAGAAATGGACAGATTCCAGTATACATATGAATTACTAAAGCTGCATCAACAATATATAAAAAATACTGAATAACCTGATAAGCAGTGAATTAAATTGAAAATGTAATAAAAATAATCTACCAACAAAGAAAAGCCCAGGTCCTGATGGAGTCACAGCTGAATCCTGTTAAGAAATTTAGTGAAAATTTAATGTCAACTCTTCTTAAACTCTTCAATGAAATTAAAAGGGAAGCAACTGTCTCAAACTCAGTCCCAGAGATAAGCATTACTCCAATGCCAAAACTAGAGAAAAACCCAACCAAAAAAGAGAACTACAGGCCAATCTCCTTAAAGAGCACAGAGGCAAAAATGCACAATTAAAATACTAGCAAACAGAATGCAGCAAATCACAAAGAAGACAACATATCACAACCAAGTGGGGTTCATCCCAGGAATGCAGGGATGGTTTAATATATGCAAATCCATAAATATAATATAGCATACCAACAGAGCCAAAGATAAAAACCACATGATTATGTCAATACATGCAGAAAAAGTTTTTGACAAAGTAGAACACTAATTCATAATAAAAACCCTACAGAAAACCAGAATAGAAGGGTATTTACCGCAATCTGAAAAGCCATCTCTGACAATCAACAGCCAACATCATACTAATTGGACAAAACTTGAAAGCCTTCATTTTCAAGACAGGAACAAGACAAGGATGTCCACTGACACCACACCTATTCAATATAGATCTGGAAATGTTACCCAGAGCAATTAGCCAAGAGAGAGAAATGGAAGGAATAAGCATAGGAAAGGAAGTGAAATTATTATTTGCAGATCACATGACACTCTCCATAGAAGACCCCCAAAACTCAACCAAGAGACTTGTAGATTTCATAACCAAATTCATAAGCATAGCAGGATATAAAGTTAGTACTCAAAACGCAATAGCATTTCTGGCACAAATAACAAATGCATCAAGAGAGAAATTAGGGAAAGAATGCCTTACAAAATCACCTGTAAAAAAAAAAAAAATGAAATACTTAGGAATCAATCTCACAAAGAAAAAGATTTATGCAGTGAAAATTACAGTATTCTGAGAAAAGAGATTGAAGAGGATTTCAGAAAATGGCAAGATATTCCTTGTTCCTGGACAGAAAGAACCAACACTGAAAATGGCCATATTCTCAAAATTACTAAACAGATTTGATGCAATCCTGATAAAAATTCCATTCACATACCTAACAGATCTAGATAAAACATTCCTCAAATTCATCTGAAACAAGAGACTTAATACAACAAAAGCAATCCTGGACAATGAAGGAAAGCATGCAGGAGGTACCAAAAACTTGAAATTATACTACAAAGCTACTGTAATAAAATCAGTATGATTCTTGCAGAAACACAGACCTGAGGATCAATGGAACAGATAAGAAAATTCAGACACAAAAAAAAAAAAAAAAAAAAAAAAAAAAAAAAAAAAAAAAAAAAAAAAAAAAAAAAAAAAAAAAAAAAAAAAAAAAAAAAAAAAAAAAAAAAAAAAAAAAAAAAAAAAAAAAAAAAAAAAAAAAAA
>PVJA010007334.1:0-68980 GCA_004027025.1 Myocastor coypus | reverse complement strand
AAAAAAAAAAAAAAAAAAAAAAAAAAAAAAAAAAAAAAAAAAAAAAAAAAAAAAAAAAAACTACACTACTCTAGGGAAAAAAACGGTAATTTTCAAAATTTTAAAATGCAAAAAGTACAACTTCCACTGATCTTATGAAAATGCACATCTTAGCAAAACATTCTTTGAAACAATAATGTATTTTAAAAAACTAAGAATTTCATGCAGGAAGGTAAACCATAACATGCTTAACATGCTTCTTTCAAAAGTTCCTAATCCCTAGCCTTAGAGCATTCCTGAAACGTTTTTGGACCTATTCAACTTTTCCTGTGAGAATTGTCAGACTTCTGTTGAATCCTGTTTGGTGATCACTTATTCTTACAGCTATAACTCTGATCTAACAACTCGAACTTCTATCTGCAGCCTCTTCCTTGAACTTCAGAAGCATATACCCATTGCCTGCCTAACTTCTACCATCTTTCAAAGTCTAACAGGTATGCAAAAATAACACGTTCTCAGTACAGATCTAACTATACTAGGATAAAAAGCAAAAAGAAAAGCAAGCGAGCCACTGATAAATTATAAATTAGACTTCCTTATGTGGATAGTTATTTGTCTAACAAATTCTGACCAAAAAAATTCCAAAATTGCTTTAAGATATAGTAATATTACTTAAATAAGAATACTGTGGGGGGGGGGCACCCACTCAGGAACCCCCTCCTGTCTCTCGGACAGGAGGTTTTGTTCCCTCAATAAGTATGTTCTGCTCATTAAAAAATTAATAATAATGTGCACTTTCAGGGATACAATACTCATTAGGGAAAAGGATATTAAAGCCACAATGAGATACCAAAATATACTTATAAAATGGGTATAGTCAAAAAACAGACAACAAATCAAGCACCTATGAGGTTATGGAGATAACAGACTTCTGTATACCACACATTCTTATAGACACTACCATTGTAGTAGGATTATAGAATGGATAGGCTTTATGGAGATAGGAAGAGGATCTAGAGCTGGAAGCATACAGAAGGAGGGAAGAAAGGACAATTACAAAGCAATAAGATTTAATATGTATGTGTACTAGTATCCCATGATGCATATAATTATTATGAATCCTAAACTTATACTAATAAAAATTGATAAATTTTTTCAGTCTGGCAGTTGCTAAAAAGAATCGATATATACAGTACAGAAATTCACTTCTAGTTATTTATACAAGAGGAAAGAAAACATCTCAGTAGAAAGAAATGCAAGTAATTATAGTATCACTATTCATATGTGATTTAAACTGAAACAATCTGATTTATTTAATAGCTAATGGATAAATAAAATGTGGTAGTGTATACCCATACAAAAAACCAACCGACAATAATACAAAGGAAAACTCATAATGACATGGATGAACCTGAAAGACATCATGCTAAGTAAAGAAGCCATTTGCATGACACTGTGGAAAAGGTCAATAAAGGAAAAGACGGGAGCAGAACAGTGGATGCCTGACCTGCCCAGGTGAACAGGTACAGAAGGGACATCTCTATCTCTGGTCTGAAGATAATGAAGAGAATTTATTGCAAATGAGCACAAAGGAACTTTGTGTAATGGAAATTTTTGATATTAAACTTCTATACCTTGATTTTATGTTTGTACAGCTATACACATTTATTTGAACTAATCAAATTACATATACTACTCGCATAGTATTTGAACAGTTTAATACACACACACACACATACACACACACACACACACACACACACACACACACAGATATGAACTAAGAAAAAGCTTCCATGGCAGTAAAGAATTACTAATAATAATACAACATAACATAAATACTGGAATGGCAAATGTATGACCAGAACCTCTAACAGTTTGGGGATAGTATATTGCACAAAGTTCTAGTATGTTATGGACACAGTGTCCATGATGCTTACTGGTGGCCAGGTGTCACTTGTGGGACTGAGCTACTGCTATTTCCCTGATATTCACCCAGTAGAACCAGACAGAATCATGATCCATAGGGTGCATGAGAAGTCCACTTGTAGAATATCCTGATGGTGATATTCTGCTGCTTTATATAAAAGAACAGCTGAAAGACTGCTTTTGTAAACCTCTTTTTCTCCTCTATTTAATTGTTTGCTCTATTTGGTGGGTTCTTCTTTACATTCTCCTTCATGGAGTTGTGGTCATTTTGATCCCTCTCTAGAATATCTTTTAGTAAACTGTGTAGTGTTGGCTTTGTCATCATGAGATTCTTTAGTTGTTTTTTGTCCTGGAAGTATTTCACTTCTCCATTGAACTTGAAAGATAGTCTGGGCTGGAATTTGTTTTCTTGCAAAATTTGAAGTACTTTGCTCCATGCTCTTCTTGACTTGATGGTTTGCAAAGAGAAATCTGCCATTATTCTAATGGGTTTTCCTTTAAATGTGATGAGTTTCTTTTCTCTAGCAGGTTTTAGTATACTGTTGCTGTGCTGAATTTCTGGGATCTTGATTATCATATGTCTGCATTTGGTTTTAATTGGGTTGATGTTATTTGGAGTTGTATATGTTTCAATTTCCTGTATGTCAAATTGTTTCCCCATATTTGGGAAGTTTTCTGCTATTACTTCTGCCCATATTTTTTTATATCATTTGTATTGACTCCTTTCTCATTGATGCCTATCAGTCTTACGTTGTTCCTTTCTGCATTATCTTGCAGATGTTGAATTATTTTTCTTGTATCCTAGTTGTTATTAAGAGATCTTTTCTTACCTCTTCACTAGCTGCAATGGTGTGTCTTTAAGGTCTGAAAGTCTATCTTCACTTTCACTGAAATGGTTTTGCCAGTTTGTGATTGAGGTTTTAGCACTTTCAATCTGTTTCATACATTCTATTACTTTCCTATGTAGCTCATTCAAGGATTCCATCATTTTTCTGTTCTCTATTTTTTCTAATCAGTGTCTTCATTAGAAGCACTTAGTACTTTTTTTAATAGGTATTATTTCTTTTTTTTAACTTCACATATTTCTGATCTGATTTCCTCTGTACATTTCTGCAGTTGTCTCTTTACTTTGGATACTATTATTTCAGAGATTTCAAGTGTCTGATTTCCAATTTCTTCTATACTACTGTCTCCTGCATTTGTTCTGGGTGGGTTCAAGGCCTGAGAGCACATTTTACTCCTTCTCTTTGTCATTTTGTATAGCCCTGCCTTCTGATCTTTGGTATAGAGCTTTGGTAGAGTTCTTACCTTAACACCAGATCTGGATCTACCAAGTTCAAACTCATCCAGGTGAGCATGGCTTGGTTCGAGCTGCTGAGCTCCACTTCTTCCTGCTGCAGCCCTTGGAGGTGAACCTACTGTACCACTCTGGCAAGATGTTCTGCTCCTGGATCAGCTAGATGGATCTTGTCTCTTGTCTCTCTGCAGGAGTTCTGTGCAGTTTTCCACACTGTACCTGTCTGACAGGTGAAGATCCACTAACATACCAGGCTTTGTTGCTCAGTCGAATGAGATTCCAGCCAGCTCAGGGAGGTCTCATTCACACATCAGGCCTTCTTGCTGGGTTGAATGAGTTTCTGGTGAGCCTAGGGTGGTCTCACTCACAGGCCAGGTAATGAACTTCCAGTGGCCCCAGGATGGTCTCACAAGCCCGGCCAGGTTGCTGGGTAGTGAGTTTCTGGCAGGCCCAAGGTGGTCTCAGTCACATGCTGGGCCTGGTTGCTACCAATAACACTTTGGACAGCACCTCTCTATGCTTCTGGTCTCTCTCTCATAAATGATCAGAGAGCAATAGTATCTATCTCATACATTTATAACAATTGTTTTTAAAAGTAAGCATTTCAATACAACACTTCATACATCTGTTTATTAATCAATTAATGTAATAATACATACAGCTATTGAATGATTTTCAGAAAGCCTGCACCCATTTATTCTCCATTCCCTAACAATATCAGATATGAAAGTGCCAATTTGTCATTTTCTCAATTAATTAGTAAAGCTAAGTTTCCATGTATATCTTTTCAAATTTCCTCTACAATCTCATCTTTTTATACTTTTAAGGCACTTAAACAAGAATGCCTTTTTTATTTTTATATATTAGTTTGTAGCTAAAGGAACTTTTTTAAGTATTCCTGATCTAATCAGGCAGGCCCCTTAAAGGCACTATTTTTCTCAATGCCCAGTACACACACACACACACACACACACACACACACACACACACACACTCACTATGGTTTTTGCATATCCTAAGTGAAAAAGAACCACATAAACCTCGACACTTAAGAGTCCAAGTGACTCATCGCACAACAGTTCTGAAAGGATGAAGAGTATCTGCAGAGGGTACATAACAAGGCTCTACAGGGAAAACTGAGGCTATCTTCATGACCTAGGAATGGGCAACAGTTGTTAAGCAGAATACAGAAAGTATTAGCTATGAAAGGAAACAATGAAAGTTAACCACAATAAAATAATATTTATCAAAATAGACCTTCAAGGCAGCAAAATGGCAGCCTACAGGAAGGATGAAGGTATCTTAACTAGAATATATATATATATATATATATATATATATATATATATATACATACATACATATAATGAGTGTAAATGAATAAGAAAAAAGATCACCCAGTGCACAGATGCATGCTACAACACATCCTGAGGTCCCAACTGCTCAGGAGACTGAGGTAAAAGGATTCCTGAAACCCAACAGCTCAAGGTCAGTCTGGTCAGCACACTGTGCAGATCCTGCCCCTATCAATATTTCAATTTAAAAAAAAAACACCTCGCAATAGAAAAAAAAATGCATGAAAACTGAAACTTTTTGCAAAGATATTAAAATAGTTTTAAAAACCTATGAGAAACTAATCAACAGGGAAATGCAAGGCAAACTATCAGGTAGTATCAGTATATCCATACTAGAAAAGCTAAAATCAAAGAATGGTAGAATGGTAGCTGAGTATGGCAGCTAAGAACAGAGCTTGCTGTTTTGTTTGCTTGCTTGCTTTCCTCCTTCCGTTCCCCTCCCCTTCCCTTCGTTCTGGTATCAGGAAGGTGTTTAAGCCACTGAACTATATCTTTGACCCTGTTTGTTTCTTACATATTTTCTATGTACTAGTAATGGGTATAGATTGGTACAACTATAAAAGCTCATAGCAGTGTCTAGTAAAGTGGAAGGAACATAGATAACTAATGGCCCCCAAATGCTTCTACTAGGAATAGAAATGTGTACTTAATGTTCATCAAAAGACAAGTAACAAAACACTCACAGTAGATAACTACTGAGAGCCCACAGATGTTATAGGTGCACATAACTTAAACATTTCCTTACTATGGGAAATTTAGACTGCTTTCAGTTTTCTTATATCGTGAATAATGTTAAGGAAACATCTTCCTAACATAACTTCTGTCTTTTAAAGTATTTCACTAAGCAATGATTCTTCAACTGGTACCCAAACTATGATATCCTTAACTTTCCTTGACCCTTGTAAAACAGGAGGGTTTTAAGAGTTACCCTGTGGAGGGGCTAGGGATGTAGCTCAGCAATACAGTGCCTACTTGTCTGGCAAGCGCAAGGTCCTAAGTTTGATTCCTGGTACAAAAAAAAAAAAAAAGCTATCCTTGAAAAACTAAGCAAACTTCAAGAGAGAACCAAGTACTGTTCCTGTTTGTTAAGTAAAATCTCTTGAAAGGTACTGATTCACAAACCTACCTCTTATTATGTTGACAGCTTCTTGTAGAATAATTGGCAGTTTCTCATGCCAAGTATGCCAATATAAAAAGTAATGAGTCATAATGTGTTTACTCTAGCAAAACTAGATTTGTTGCCAAGAATCACAGGTAAAACACATATAGCATAACAAGAAAAAAATTTTTTCAAAGCCTTACTGAAAAATAAATTTTCAGGAGATATCAAAGACTTTGCAGTCAAATGCTCTGCCACTGGGCTATACTCCCAATACCAAAGACTCTGAATGTGTCCTAGAAAAGCTCACAAAAGAAAGAAGTTTGTATATGAGCTCAGCACCAAACATTACAGTAAGTTCCACAATACTAATAAGAAATGGGGCAGTTCTTAGCTCATTATTGATCTGCAACAAATATCAGAGAAGACATTTTGAAGTATCACTTATAGACCAAGCTTCAAAACTTCTCTTTTCTAGGTCACAAACCAGCCTCATTACTCTAGGGCACCAAAGATCACCACCATCTTTTAAGTCATGTACGGATCCTGTACTTTCTAAGGTCAGCAGATTACTGCATTAGGGACAAATTTCAAAGTACGTTCAAGTTCTCATCAATTGTTCTTATACCAAGCACATACAGTAATTAATGTTTTCAATGTGAGCAAATGTGATACCTCAGCCTGTCTGACTTCTTATTTCACAGACTATGGCTTTTACTAGCACACAACTCTGAGACTTTTAACACCCACCATGTAAGGTACTTAGAATCATTAGGTTTCGATGACATTTCTCAAATTCTGACTTATGGGAAATTACTGAAAAAGTAAAATGTTGGGGCCCGGGGGGATGGCTCAGTGGTCTAAAGCGCCTGCTTGGGAAAGCTTCAGGGACCGCAGTTTGATCCCTGGCACCACATGCTGCGCCAGCCCTGCCCTCGGGGCGAGCTGAGCCGGCCATAAAAATGAGTGAATAAACAAACAAAGGTTCTGAAAAAAGAAAAAATAAATAAAATTAAATTAAAAAAAGAAAAAGTAAAATGTTAATGATAGCACAGCAACATTCTCTATTAAAAAAAAAAAAAAAAAAAAAAAAAAAAAAAAAAAAAAAAAAAAAAAAAAAAAAAAAAAAAAAAAAAAAAAAAAAAAAAAAAAAAAAAAAAAAAAAAAAAAAAAAAAAAAAAAAAAAAAAAAAAAAAAAAAAAAAAAAAAAAAAAAAAAAGATTACCAATACAAGTTCAAGCCCAACTGGGCTATTATATAGTGAGTTCAAGGTCAATCTGCACTACACAAGAAAATCCTGTCTTAAACCAAAGTTATATAACACATTAAACTGACATAATTACCTTCACAAAGATATTTAAAAGAAATAGGAAGAAACTCAGAACAAAACTTTGTTTTCACTGGGTTCACAAGCATAGCCATATACTTCATAGGGTCTATGAATCACTTACAGAACAAAGCTTAACGAAAGGCTCATTATAACATGTCATTATTGGGGGAAATGAAGATTATCAAGGTATCCTGTAAAATCAGAAAATGCTGGGGCTAGGGAGATAGCTCCATGGCACAAGTGCCTGCCTGGCAAATGCAAAGTCCTGAGTTCGAACCTCTGTCTCACATAAAAGAAAAAAAAATCTAAATATATAATTCTTGGCCTAATGTATATGAAAAAGTACTTAACATCACTAACCATAAGGAAATTGCAAAATGAATCACAATCAGACATCACCTCTTACTGTCAAAAATATGAGGTGACTTAGTGCTGTCAAGGATGCAGAGTACTGGGAAACATGGCACACTGTGGCTGGGAATTTAAACTAATTCACCCATTATGGGAAAAAATTTCACTCATAATTTGATAGGAATTCACTAAATTATATTGTCTTCAAATTAGTTGCTTATATTCCCAGATATACATACATAAAATTGGTGAAAAAATTAAAAAGAAAAAAAGATAAGCATTAACTTCCTTTCAATAGACCATTAGAAATCAGTAGTACAACTATCCAAGCTTTCTTGTGTTTATAAAATACTAATGCACATGAAATACATAATAGGGGACCTCAATACCCCACTGTCACAAACAGATCAGTAAGACAAAAAAAATCAACAAAGAAATATCATAAACTAAACCTGTGAACAAATGTGCCTGGCACATGTCTGGAGTGTTGATCTCACAACAATAGAATACACATTCTTCTCACTTGCACCTGCACTATGTTCTCCAAAACAGACCACATTCTAAATCATAGAACATGCTTAAATAAATATAAAGGCACTGAAATTATCCCATGCATATTATTATCAGACCACAGTGCAATGAAACTAGAAATCAATGGAAAAGGAAACCAAGAACACTGTATAAACACATGGAAATTAAATAACACCTTCCTGAACAACCAATGGGCCATAGATAAAATTAAAGAAGAAATTAGACAGTTTCTATAAAAGATAATCCCAATACAATATACCAGAAATTACTGGAAACAATGAAAGCAGTCCTACTGGGGAATTTTACAGTGGTAAATGCCATACCTGAAAAACAGAATGAGATGAAATAAATAACCTAATGTTGAACTGCAAGCTTCTAGAAGGGCAAGTCAAGCCTAAACCTTGTATGAGGGAGGAAATTATAAATAACAAAGCACAAATTACACAATGGGAACAAAGACAACAAGACAATAAATCGAAAAACTGGTTCTTTGACAGATTAAATAAAACTGACATGACCAACCTTACAGAAAAAAGGAAAAAAAAAAGAGACTAAAATCAACACAATGAGGAATAAACATGGATCCTGCAAAATCCAGATCATCAATGCCTACTTCAAGAAACTTTATTCTAATATGGAAAACACACAAGAAATTCCTGCATACATAGAATCACCAAAGCTAAACCAAGAAGATATAAAGATTCTAAATCAATCAATTTCAATCAACAATGCAATTAAAGATATATATATATAAAACCTACCCCCTCTAAAAAAAGCCCAGATCCTGATAAATGTACAGCTAAATTCTATAAGAAATTTAGAGAAGATCCAATAAAACTCCTTAAATTCTTTAATAAAACTGGAAAGGGAAACAATACTCCTAAACTCATTCCTAAAAACAAACACTACTCTGATAACAAAGCCAGAGAAGGTACAACCAAAACACAGCACTATAGGCCAATCTTTCAAATGAACACACAGCAAAGTCCTCAGTAAGATATTGGTAAACAGCATAAAGCAAATGATCATGATCATACTAAGTAGGAATCATACATATATGGTTTAACATACACACAATATATGTAATACACCATATTAACAGAGTCAAGCACAAAACCCAAAAGTAGAAAAAGCATTTCACAAAATCCAACACCCGTTCATGATAAAAGCCCTATAGAAAACTAAAATAGAAGGTCTTTATTTCTATCTAATAAAAGTCATCTATGACAAACCAACAAACAACATCACACTAAATGATCAAAAACAGGGATGGGGAGATAGCTCAGTCATGACTTTGATCCCTGGTACCTGTGAATAAATGGCGAAAACAGAAAACTTCTACTTTAAAAATCTGAAACAATGCAAAGATGTTTCCTTTACCATTCTTAATCAATATAGTTCTGGAAATACCAGCCAGAGTAATTAGGCGTGAGAAAGAAATAGAAGGAATATGGTTAGGAAAGGAAAAAGCTAAATTACCATTATTTGCAGATGATATTATTATACCATACACAGAAGAGCTCAAAAAAATCCACTGAAAGACTTCTACATGTAATAACCAAATTCAGTGGCATTATTGGATACAGTCAACACTCAACTATCAATAACACTCCTAACACATTCACTGAGACAGAAATCAGGGAAACAACACTTTTCACAGTAGCATCCAAAATGATGAGATACTTAGGAATCAAACTAACAAAGTAAAGAGCTTTACTTTGCAAACCACAATACTGTAAAAATGCAAATAAAAAAAGACCTGAGAAAATGGAAAGATATCCCTTACTCCTGGGTAGAAAGAACCAACATAATAACAATGGCCATGCTCTAAAATTATAGCCTTGTTATAATCCAAGTCAAAATACCAATCAGAATTAGAGAAAATAATTCTCAAATTCATTTGAAACCAGAAGAGAGCTAGAATAGCAAAAGGAATTCTAAGCAACAAAGTCAAAGCAAGGGACATCATAATTCCTGACTTGAAATTATACTGCAGAACTACTGTGATTAAAACAGCATGCTACTGGAAAATAAATAAACTGAAAATTAATGGAATGGATCAAAAGATGCAAAAACAACTCCAAACACATTCAGCCACCTTATCTTTGACAAAGGGGCCAATACCTTCACAGGAAAAATGATAGCTTCCTTAATAAATGCTGCTGGGAAAATTGACCTCCCATGTAGTGAATATTAAACCTAGATCCGTGTCTCTCACAATGCACTAACCTAATAATGAAATGTGCCAAAGATCTAAATATTACAAGGAAAACACAATTTGCTGGAAAGGAAAATAGATAAAACTCTAGAAGACATAAGTGTAGGCCAACTTTATTAACAAAATCCCAATTTCAAAGGAAGTATCACGAAGAAATCAACCACTAGGATCATATGATATTAAAAAGCTTTTCCATTGCGAAAGAAGCCACCACTACAGTGAAGAGACAACACAGAGTGGAAAAAAAAATTATGCTCATTAGAGAAATGTAAATTAAAACTACACTGATACCCCAATTGATTCCAGAAAGAAAGGCTATCAACCACTAAATGCCAGGGGGATGTGGGGAAAACCTCTTTTCCACGGGGCATGTAGATTCATAAAATCACTACAGAAATCAGTGTGGAGATTCCTCAAAAAACTAGGACTAGGCTCCACTTGATCCAGCTATTCCCCTTCTCAGTATTTTCCCAGAAGAATTAAAAACATAGTACCACAGTGACATATGCCCATCCATGTTCATAGCAGCATAGTTTGTAGCCACTAACTCTTGGAAAAATCCAAATGCCCATCAACCAATAAATGATAAGGGTATGTTTTTAATACAATGTAGTACTACTTGGACATAAGGAAGGATAAAGGATACAGAGTAGATAAATGGACACAACTTGACAGCATACTCTTAAGTGAAATAATCAGACACACATGTTCAAATATCACACAGTTTCTCCAGGGTGGGAAATCAAGTAAAATGTTACAGTAATAGGGACTACAGATAACTACAAAACATAAACTGGAGGGCCCGGCGGGATAGCTCAGTGGTCTAAAACACCTGCTTGGGAAAGCTTGGGCGGCTTCAGGGACCACAGTTTGATCCCCGGCACCACATGCTGCGCCAGCCTTGCTGTTGGGGCAGGCTGAGCCAGACATAAAAATGAGTGAATAAGCAAACAAAGGTTCTGAAACAAAAAAAACCATAAACTGCAAAGTAGCATCGAGAAATATTAACTTTGCTATACCTCAAAATAAATTTTTAAAATAATAAAACAAAGTAATTAGCACAGTAAATATGACATGGTCTACATAACAAAGTAATATGAAATAATATGACCAAAACTCATCAGTTTTATAAGCAAATATAAATGATTTAACTCGGACTTTAAAATTTTTTTCTATCAGATTTATAAGACTACAAATTTATCATATATAAGAAATACAATCAAAAACAAAAGGATTCAGGGCCCAGGGAGATAGCTCCATGGCACAAGTGCCTGCCTGGCAAGTGTAAGGTCATGAGTTCAAATCCCAGTCCCACACATACAAAAAAAGATTCAGAAAGAATAAAAATTAAAGGTGGGCAAGGTAAGTATACCAGGAAAAGGAAAATAAATAAGGGGATATTTGCATGAGGTTGATGCCTCAAACTATAAAAAAGCCAAACTAAAAAGTCCTGTGAAAAAAAAGCAAGTGTTTAATGCTAGATGCCACCATTTAAAATATCATAATTATGAGTACCTATGTAACAGCCCAACAAAAATGTTTGCAAAATCAAAACCCCCAAGAAATATGGCAAGGAAAGAAACGTGCAAAAATAACTTGGGTAGACAAAACAACGATACAGAAGATGTTTTGCAGAACTAGGGATTGAAATCAGGCCCGTGTGCTGAGGCAAGCGCTTATAGTACTGAGCTATCTTCCCCAGCCCTAAGATGTTTTGGATGTATAGTGAACTTTCCTTCTTACATTAGAGAACAAACCTTACAAAGCACACATGGAGGAGGACACCAGGACCCCTCTCCTGTCCCTCAGACAGGAGCTTTCTTTCTCTCAATAAATATGTTCTGCTCATAAAAAAAAGCACACATGGAATATTCACTATGATTATATATTAGGTAATAAAGTCATCAATAAGTTCTATAAAGCCAAAATGTTTCAATATTGACTAAAATAACAGTGTTATAAAATTAAAAATCACAGAAATTACAAAGAAAGATCCAACTGGAAAAAATCCTATTAAATAGCTAACTGGATACAAGGGATCTAAATTCAAATTACAGAATTACTAAAAATGGGACTGGCCAAATAGCTCAGCAGATTAAAGTACCTGCAAGCAGAAACAGGGGTTGAGTCAGGGGGCGGGAGCTCAATTGAGACTGGGCGTGGTGGCACCAACTAGGGATCCCCTTCCCATCCTTCTCTCGGGCATGAGCTTTCTTTCTCTTAATAAGTCTATTCTGCTCATAAAAAAAAAAAAAAGAATATAAATTTACAGACCAAAAATTAGAGAAAAAGAAGGGCTACAAAGATAGCCAATATTTTGGCCCTAGCCCTTCAAGGTCAGTGAGGACATAAGAGAACCTGTGCTATAAACATCCTATAATTCAGTGGTTTCCCAAATTTTCTCTTCAAGGAGATTATGGACTACAGGGGAAAGGGACTGAAGATACATAGTATGCCAAAGGAGAGTCACTTAGAGAGAAAATATTCTCTCAGGCTTTCACAGAGAGCAAACTGGTCAAGCAATGGCCATAACTCATCCAGATGGCTGACACTGACAACAGTTCTGCAAAGCACTGTACATGGTTCCAAAGTAAATGCTGGGGGATTTGACTGACCTTGGGAGACACAAAAGTTACATGTTTTGCTATACAGGTAGTGCTTAAACTTGACCTTAACCACCCAGCAGAAAAGTTCAACCACAAAACATAAAACGGAAAGCAAGATTAGAATGCTGAGCTGTAAAAGGCTTAAATCAACAGCTTCTAACATTGCCAGTTTTACCACTAATCCGCTGCCATTATGGGACATTGGATTATGTATACAGCTACTTTCTCTTAGTTCAATGAGAAGAAATTTGGTTATACCAATAATAATTTGAAAAATTATAACACCTACACCCTGGGCTCTGTATAACTAGTAGGAGGACAACAATTTGCATTGTATCAAATATTGAAATGTACTACTAATGTGTTTTGAAACTGTCACATTGTTACACATTATTATTTCTTATTAAAAGTAATTAAAAAATAAAGTAAATTTATAAGGGACACATTAATAAGGACAATGTGAAGTACATTATAAGCTAGTACTTTTCAACATGTATATAAAAGCCCTCAGTAAAATATTGAAAATTAATGCTACATTTATAGAATGGCTTACCACAATCAAGTTATTTACTCTAGAAATGCAATGTTGTACACCATACCAACAGATGTAGGGAAGAAACCATATGATTATTTCCACAAATGCTAAGCCAACAAAATTCAACATTTTTCCCTGAAAACAAACCCAAGGAAACTGAAATCAAAGAATAATTCTTGTAATAAAATGAATCTTTGGATGTGAGGTCAACCTGGCTGTCACATGTTACCCCTTTGATCACCAGGGTCAATTTGCTGACTGAGCTGGCTAGACAGGTGCCCCTCCCTCCCTCATCACTCCATGAGCGTCATTTTCTTCCAAAGCTGTGTGCTGGGCCATAGGGGACATCCACCCCCACAGAGGAGGGATGTTTCCTTGGTCAAAGGTATATGAGTAGCCGTAGAATCTCCAAAGTGAATTTTTTGTGCTGCCTCCCAATTCATACAATGTAGTCTCATTCACATTATAACTGCATTTTGAGCAGTTTGAGGCAGGGCTTTTTGTTTTGTTTTGTTTTTCTGTACTGGGGATTGAACTCAGGACTTTGTGCTTTTCAGGCAGGTACTTACTCTGCTGAGCTATCTCCCAAGCCCTGAGGTAGAATAGGGCTTTTGGAGAAGTTAAATCAAGTTATAAAGGTGAGGATCTGATTCCAATAGTTTAGCATTTTTACAAGAGACAGAAGAGAACTTGCACAGCTTTCTACAAAACAGAAAGAACATTTACCAGAAATCAAATTGGAAGTCACTTTGATCTAGGCTCTCTAGCCTTCAGAACTATGAGAAAGTAAAATGTTGTTTAATGCACCCAATACATAGTACTCTTTAGAACAGCAAGAGTAAAGACAATCCCATAGCATTTCTACCAAGATCGAAAATAAGAAAGAATACCCGCAAACTCCACCACTACATATTTACATAGGATTGAATGTAAAGGAACAAATAGCCAATTCAATTAGATTCAGACAATGCAATGAGAGACACAAAAATTGAAAAAAAATAAACTATATTTGTAGTTGGGACTCTGGAAATTATTACACAGTGAATGATAAAGCTAATGGAAATAATTAAAAAATCAGCAAAACAAACAGGTTATAAAACATAAGGCCAGCGAAATATCTCAGTGGCCTAAAGCACCTCTTTAGGCAAGTATAGGCAAGCGCACAGCACTACGGTTCCATCCCTGGCACCACATGCTGTGCCAGCCCTGCCTTCAGAGTGAGCTGAGCCAGCATTAAAAAAAGGAAAAAAAAATCAACACACAAAAATCTAATCTTCACAAACTAGGCACCAATTAAAAGATACAGTTGCAAAATAAACACAGACACCTCCACTCATAACAGTACTAAAGATGACAATATTTAGGAGTAAGTTTAACCCTAAAAATGTGTACACCCTACATGAAATAAAATTTAAAACATTAATGAAAGACAACATGACAGCTGCAGAATATATAAAGGACATAAAGAGTTAATTAAGAAGTTAAAAAGTATAAATGTCACAGGAAAAAAAAAAAAATAAAGCACCAGAAGCCTATATATAAAAAGGTCAAACTATATAATCATGCTAGGAAAAAAAGGGTAAACTGATTTTTAACTGGGATGTACAGAATGGTTCTTTAATTACAAGTTAGAATCCAAATACAGTAAAAGAAAATTAATGGATCTTACCATTTTTTTAAAAATTTGCATAATAAACACACACACACTACAAACAAGCTTCAAAACAAAGTAAAAAAAGACAACTGACAAATTAGGAGAAATAATTTCTAGCACATGTTACATAGAGGGTAAAAGCCTTTAAAGATGTTAAGAAAATTCCTAAAACCTGAGTTTGAAACGCAAACTACAAATATGCTGGCATATCATTTCTCAC
Organism: Myocastor coypus; assembly: GCA_004027025.1. Classification (NCBI taxonomy): domain Eukaryota; kingdom Metazoa; phylum Chordata; class Mammalia; order Rodentia; family Myocastoridae; genus Myocastor; species Myocastor coypus. The sequence continues at coordinate 53,876 of PVJA010007334.1, read as the reverse complement.
CTATCAATATCAATTAGCAAAACTTAAAAAGGCATGATAACACATTCTACTGGAAAGAAAGTAGGAAATAGGCTTTCTTTTGAATTGCTGGTGAAAATGCAAATTTGCATAACCTGTATAGAAGGGAATTTGATAATACATTTTACCTTTGGACTAGCACCTGCACTCACAGACCTATTTTACAGTCTCATTTCCAAGAATACAAACATCCACTATCAGGAAAACACTGAAAACAAGCAAAACATCATCCATAAAAAGAATGATTAAGTCACATTATAAAATTCAGTTTAACTGTAAAAATGGTAATCTATGAACTCATTGGAAATGATTTCAAGGATACATCATTAAATGGAAGGGAGGTCAAAATAAAAAGTATTTTGACATGCTGAAGTTATGTATAAAACAGGAGAGGGCTGGGCAGATAGCTCCATGGCACAAGTGCCTGCCTGGCAAAAAACAGGAGGAGAAGTAAGAAAATAGAAATAGAAACACATTGTTTATACAAAAAAAAAAAAAAAGAAAGAAAAAAAAAAGAAAAAAAAAGCAGAAGAGATAAAGTGTAACCAACTGGTTTGCTGGAGATACACAGATGTGGAAAATAAAAGAAGTCTACAGCAGGGAGGCATCTGCTTAGCTGAGGCCATCTTTTGTCAGTTTTTATTTTGAGAACCAGGTTCTACATATTCAAAACAAGGATATAAGTGAAATCTCTTAATGGAACATAAGCAGAAACAAGTAGAGGAAATAACTTTAAGTGATACAAGCGAAGTTAAGTGAAGCTAACTAGAGGGAGAGAGCACACATAAATTTTTAATAGTACTGAGACAGTAGTTAGCCTTAAGTGAAGATGCTAAACAGCTAACATGCCTTCCCACTTATAGCCAAGAGTTATTAGAAATTCTCATTACAGCACTGGAAAAATAAATGTACTAGAGATCATGAGAAGCAGGTATATCACTGTCAGACAAGTGACAAATATGAATAAGAAACAAAAGAATGAACTGAACCCTACATGTTGGATAAGGACTCAAAATACCAACACGAACTTGTGTTCTTAAATAAAATATAGATGGGATAAAAAACAGACCTGTCTGTTGCCCGGATGTATCAGCCAGAACCACCCAATGACCTACACTGAGACAGGATTTTAAATAGGATTCTGCATTAAAACAAATCAGAGTTCCCAAGACAATGGCTGACTACAGGCCTAGGGCAGGGAAGCACAACTGAGAATAAAGCTAGGCTATCCACTGCCAGAATGGATGGAAACATTCCAGGGCAGTACAGCAGGACACAGGAGTTAGGGTAAAGAGGCTACCCCTGGAAACTTAGGGGCAATACAAGTATTACCAAGGGTTGATAAGAATTTACTAGGTTCTTATGACATAAACTAATCAATGAGTGGGAGAAAAAAATTTTTTTTTTCAACAAAAAACTAATAAATACAGAATGACAAAATTAGAAAATCAACACTTGGTGATATAACTGACATATAAGAATTACTAATGACTATAAAAATTAGTAGGTATAAATTTATGAGTAATAGCCATTTACATTATTTCAAAAAGTCTCCTAAGATATGTACTTATTACTAAGAACAACAGCTGTAGTGTAGAGACTTGGTGTATACCACGTTAGGCAACAAATGACTAGTAGCAAGACAAATCAATGTGTCATGATAAGATTTGCTGGGAACATCACAGTTGGAGTGCTCCTGTCAAAAGTGCATAAGCAGGGGGCCAGGGAAATTGCTCAGTACAATAAGCGCTTGCCCGGCAAGTATAAGGGCCTGAGTTCAATCCCCAGTCCCGGAAAAAAAAAAAAAAAAAAAATCTACAAGCTACATTTAATTATAAGAAAGTATCAGATAAATTAAGGAACATCCTAAAATATAGTTCATGCTGTTAAAAACACATCAATACAAAACATGAAAAGAAACTATCTCCCCAATAATAGTCTCAAAAATAATGCTGTAATTGAATAAAATGTATTATCTGAGACTTTCCTTCACAGTGAAGCAGATTATTTGGGTAACTGCAGAAATTTGAATGAGGTGTGCAGCTTACTATGACATCAATGCTAATTTCAACAACAGTACTATGTTCTATGTAACTGCTTCTATGTAACTCCCATGTATAGATGGGAGACAGTGGAAGGGATCAAATTATAACATTAAGAAAGTCTAGGTAAAATGCATATGGAAATTCTTCTTGCTTTTTTCTTTTTTTAGTGGTACCAGGGATCGAACTTAGGACCTTGTGCTTGCCAGGCAAGCACTTATTCCACAGAGCAATCTCCTCAGCCTCTCATATGGAATTCTTTATCCCATTCTTGCAACTTTTTGATTAAATTTAAAATTGCTAAAATAAATACCTAAAAGTAAGTTAAGGTTCACATAAAGGATTAATTTCAACAATTTAAAGAACCAGATTGTAAAAGTTTACAGAATGAGAAGGTAAAGCATCTACCTTTAGATGGATTTTACAAGCAACCACACCTCAGTTCACAGTCCCAGTACCTATCTATATGACTAAAGTCACATTGCTTTTATCTTCACTGATATTTCCTTTCTTTATTTGTTTTATGGGAGCAATGTGAAATATAATGTATACTCATGTGGGATACAATAAAATCTGGCATGTCAAGGGTTAAGAGACATTAATTCCACAACTTGGCCTCTTCAGTCTAAGCTCCAATCAGGCATTTACTGTATCACATTAGACAACTTACCCTCTCTGTGCTTCAGTTTTCTCATCAGTAAATAGAGTAAAGGGAGGAGAACCAGCTGTGGCAGTTAGCTAGCCTCTTTCCCCTCCCCATACTGTATGCAGATTACCCACCTCAAGGCAGGTGCAGGACTCACACCCATAATCCCAGAATTGGATCATGAGTTAATCACAAATTCCAGAAGGTGCCCATTAACTGTCAAGAGGCTTTGGGGGCACTAGACACAAGCCATAACATGTATGTTAATTATTTTTATTACTAGCCAGAGCCTCTAGAGAATTAAAAATTGTAAAATACATTAGCTATCATGACCACACATAATAGTTTCCTACTATTTTTCACAGAGGTTCAATGGTAAAAGGAAAAGTTATTTATTTTTTCTCTTAAAACAGAAAGACCAAGGCATAATATAGAAAAAGGTGACAAACAGTACAGAAAGAAAAATTAAAGATGTTAAGAGACAATAATTCTGAAACAAAACTCTAAAAGACCTGTTTCCCTCTTTATAAAAAAAAAATATCTGGGGAGCTTGGGAAATAGCTCCATGGCACAAGTGCCTGACTGGCAAGTATAAGGTCATGAGTTCAAACCCAACTCCTGCTAAAAAAAAGAAAAAAGATATCTCATGATTTAAGGGACATGATTTAAACAGATACCTTGGATGAAGGTATAAGAATGTATTTCTCTAACTTTGGACATGTAGACATAAAACACTTTTAAATTTCTTCCTCCATTTAATACATGTTCTTATAATTCCCACTAGACTTCTAAAAACTAAAGTTATCTAATATAGGCACTCACCTACATTGTCCATCCTCAAAAAAGTCCATTTATGGAAAATTTCAACCAAAATACACAAGGAAATATATAAAATGGAAAAGGGTATAAATAAGTAAAGGTGGGGACACCCACTCGGGTCCCTCCTCCTGTCCCTCTATCGGACAGGAGCTTTCTTTCCCTCAATAAATATGTTCTGCTCAGTTAAAAAAAAATAAAATATAAAGGCTTGACTATTAAATCATTTTAAAATTCCATCTTTGAATTATCAATAATATCTATGGAGTTATGATGCTAATGTCTATGTAACTAGAAGAAAAGATGTCTAAATACTGAGAAAAAATTGTGAGTAAAATGAATCTTATAGGTCTAGGTCACGTGAAGATCAATAATACAGTGACAGTTAACTGTGGTGTCACCGTAATATAGTGACAGGGGCTGGGGAGACAGCTTTATGGCACAAGTGCCTGCCTGGCAAATGCAAGGTTGTGAGTTTGAACCCTGGTCCCGCAAAAAATAAATAAATAAATAAAAATAATACAGTGACAGTTAACTGTTGTCAAGTTGTGTAAGCAAGGCCAACTGGATCAGCACACCACAGTGAGTATGTGTCTCCAGGATGGGCCTTAGAAGAGATGACCCACCTGGGCAGGGTGACGCCCACGAAAGGCTTGCACAAGGAATAGGAAAAGACCCAAGTCTCGCTATGTTTCTGCAGGACAGCTCCTATCTTCATCATACCATCCCAGTCCCACTCCCAGGGTGAGCTGAGCTGGCCACAAAAAAAAAAAAAAAAAAAAAAAAAAAAAAAAAAAAAAATTCCTTGATAAATAATTTTTCTAAATAATTTCCTTTCATTATTTCATAATAACATCTCTTGGGGGAAAAATCTCTTGAAATTAACATAAAATCAAAAATGTATTTTTTATACTAAAATAGGATCTATCGTTATAGTGAAATAGAGCTTATTTGCATCTGTCTCTTTTTCTAAAGTGGCAGTGATAAAAAAAGGAAAAAGGATCCAGCATCATTATGACTTGAATACTGAACCCATAATATATATTTTTATCCTGTAATTATCTGTAGGTTTATGTTAGCACAGGCTTTTCTTAAGTGACCTTACTTCTCCGTGGTATGTGAGAAACTTGCCTTCCACTAACTACAGGTGAGAACAGAATGGATGGCCCATTAGGAAATGGTAGGTGGAAGCGAGTCAAAGGCTCTCGTCTGAGGGAAACCTTCATCACCTGCCTTCTGACCTTTCTATGGCTTTGGATTTCTTAAAAGTGAAGAGAGAATAAAGACAAAGCAAAGTTGATGCAAATAAGGAACAGCTGAGATTCATCTAACACTTGCTACACGCCAGGTATTGAACTGTTTTATTTCATCTGACCCTCGTAAGATACAGAAGACAACTCTACAGTCAGGCAGATGCAGAGATTGGCAGGAAGGGCCTGCAGTAAGACTCCTGCAGCCATGACTACAGACCCTGTAGCGATTTAAACTCAGATCCCTAATCTTTTACACATCACTACTTCCCTCTAGCAAAAGTATCACTGTTTATTGTCCAAAGACAATTACCTTGTCCTTTCTACTTCAAAAACATTTCATTATGAGAATTTTCAAAACAGAGAAAAATGTAACTCTTACATGCATAGTACATAGTTTCCCCATGTGCTGCCCTGCTTTGCTTGCCGATTTTTCTTTCCAGAAATACTTCAAAACATACCTGAGTGTTATGGTTTATGTCTAGTTGTCTTCCCAAAGCCTCAGGCAATCATGGGCAGGGACTTCTATAGATCAAGATGTGACTCATGAGTCATTGGTATTATGTGATTTAGTACTGATCTAGAGTTTGAGACTTGATCCATGATCCCTGAGATTATGTGTTTTAAGCACTTCTGGGATTATCGGTGTAGCCTAAGGCAGATAGGCTGAGGTGGAGAGCTTGAATATAATATAAAGAGAGACAGAGAGACAGACTAGAGCTGTTGCTCTGCTGCCCTGATTGATTGGCTGCCTCTGCCACAATATTATTGCTGTTCCACCACCATGAACTAGATGCTCTCTGCCCTGTTCTCCTCAGCTTTGGGCCAGCTGAATATGGACTGAGACCTCCAGGAGCTGTGAACTAAATAAACCTTTCCTTCCTTCATTTTGGGAGTCAGGTATTTGTCCCAGCAACAAGACAAAAGTAACTAAGAAACTGAGACATTTTAACTGAGCTTCAGAATGCCTCTAACAAATTCAAATAAAAACGAAATTACAACAATAATTGTTCTTGGGACCAGAATATAGCTCAGTGACACAGTGACTACCTAGAAAGAGTGAATTCTGAATTCGATCCCCGATACCAAAGAAGAAAAAAATCTTTACTGTTATTGGATGCCTAATTCCTCTTTAAAATTGTGTGTGTGTGTGTGTGTGTGTGTGTGTGTGTGAGAGAGAGAGAGAGAGAGAGAGAGAGAGAGAGAGAGGGAGAGAGGGAGGGAGAGAGAGAGAGAGAGGCAGTGAGGCAGAGAGCAGAGAGGCAGAGACAGAGAGAGAGATGCTAGGGAGCAAACCCAGGGATCTTCTCATGTTAGATGAGCACTCTACCACTGATCTACATCTTCAGCACCTCTTATATCTTAACAATGTCTTCTGTCAATTAACTTGAAACAAGAATCAAATAAGAGACAGGTGTGGTGCTGCATGCTTATAATTCTAGCACTTGGGAGAATGAGGTAGGATTGCCAGGAGTTGAAGGCCAGATTGGACTGCAGATGAGAACTTTCTCAAAAGAATCAAATAAGCTGAGTGTGGTGGCACAACTAACCCCAACACTTGAGAGGCGGAGACAGGAAAATCACTGGGAACTCAAGGCCAGACAATGCTACAAACTGGGTTCAAGTTCAGCCTGATTTTCTCAGCAAAACCTTGTTTCAAAAAGACAGAAGAAAACAAACAAAAAAATTCAAACAAGACCCACATTATTTTAGCTGACATTCCTCAATGTACAATAGTTACCCCATTCCTTTCTTTCTCAAAAATGTCATTTGCATGTTAAAGAAATCAAGTTACTTTTCCTATAGGACTTCTCTCTGTTTTTTTTCTTCTCAGAACTTTCATGAGGTGGAGTTTGGGCAAGAGAAAACCCCTGAAACAGTTGTCCTCCCAGTTCAGGATACCTGAAATAGAGGACCCTGTGCTTGAAGATGGGCTTACACCAAAGTGGAGGCAGATCTTTGATTTTTAATTGGGAGCTTACTGGCTCATTTTTTCTGAGGCCTACTTCAGATTATTTTTTAAATGATTGCCTAAAGGATGGCAGCCTCTAGGAACAGGACCAGATTTAGAAGGCCCGGCTGTATGAGCCCAGATACTTGTTGTTATTCCCAGATCAAGATTTGGTAGAAGGTGGACCATGACAAATAACAAAAGGATCAGTTTCTCAAAAATAGGTGTATGTGTGTGAGTGCGTGTGTGTATTATAAAAGTTATAAAGTAGTTACAAAGGAAAGAAACTCAAATAATGGTTTCTAAGGGGAACTCCTCGTATTTGTAATTTAGTCTTTATAGTCAGTAAAACAGCCTTCATCTCCTTTAAGTCCTGTAAATGCTACAGGCTTCACAAGACTGGGTCTCACTTTTCTTCAATGCTCTGCCAAGAATGTTCAGGTGGCAGTGCCCACCCTCTAATGCACTGTTGGGAGGCATTTACTGTTCAAAATGAGTGTTTCTACATCCTCATATTATCTGAATTTCTAAAAGTGCCCAACACCTTATATCGACAGAACTATGTAGGCAGTGATCAAGCCACCACGTTAATCAAGAGCTGATGAATGACAGCAAGCGAATACTCATCAACCAGGGTGTTACAGCAGAAACTTCCTCTGGGGTATAAGAGGAGAGAAGTCTGCCTAGAGAAGGGCAGATCAGTGAACAAATGCAGTATGTTATTTAGAGAACAGGACCCAGGTATGTGTTACAGTTCTGAAAGGCACTTTACATACCAGCATCAGTAAGTATTTCTAAACAAACTAAGAAAATAAAGAGTTTTTAATTTTTTAACATTACTTCACCAAAACTGCCTTATAAATCTTTCTAACTTTATTCCTTAAGAGAATGGTATTGGTCTCTAAGGTTCCAAACCTTGGTTGTAAAGTTAATTTTCCTGAAAAATGTTTATCATACTGAGACCTTGGTCTCACCGAATCAATTCTAATTCAAGGGATCTATAATGGGAACCATACATACAGTATTTAGACTCAGAAGACTGTAGTATGTAGCTACAATTAAGAACTGCTGCTTTTAAGCAAGAGTAATCATAGTCACTATTTACTAAATATATATTGCATGTCTGGTATAATTCTGAGGTACTAGTTTCATTCCTTGTTTTATAAAATGAGAAAACAGAAAGGTCAAATCAACAGCCCAATGTCACACAGTCAATTAGTAGCAGTGAAGCCCTCACCTCAGGCAGTTTAGATCCAAAACCCACGTTCTTACCGAACTGCCTCCTTAGCATGAATTATACTTCTATTTCCTACTATAAGTAAAATGGTCAATGGAAAACATGAAAAGATAATTTCTTCCTTCTTTGAAATAGTATAGCAGCATCTTATGCAAAGACAGCAGTGCGGACCTTCTAGAAAAGTAAATGGCCAAGAACCCTGATTTCCCAAAAGATTCAAATTCAAAAAGATTTCTACATATTTTCAATAATTTGTCACATATCACTTCATCTAGTGATTATTCAATGTTAAATATGAAAATGCTTTGGTTTTTACAACTTAAAGCAACAATGTACTACAAATAAATTTCTAAGGAAATGCTCTACCTATTTCTGTTCTGCCAAGTCCAATTCCATTGTAGATTCTCAAGTAACTGAAGTGACAAGAATCAGTATCTTCAATGTCAACGTCACCCAACTTGACACGAATTCGTTCTCCCATCTTGACTCGGATCTCCCATTTGCAAACGGTGCTGTTGGGATATGTCTGCGGATAGTTTATGGATGCAAGAGTTCCACTGCCAGGGCCTAGTACAGTGTGTCCACATCCATCACCTTAAAAAAAAAAAAAGGTGGAGTGATAAACTGTATTTACCTAAACTTATGAATAATCATAACACATGTTTTGTAAATTTATATACTTTTTGTGATGATTTCAGAACATGTATGACATCCAGTACTTTATATCACCAGTATTATATTCACAGAAAATAAAACAAAAGATCATTCTTCACATATCTACTCACAAGAAAGAAAAATCAAGTTAGGTTCAAATAATGATTAATCGTATAATTTATAAATTCAAAGAACTTTACAATCTGAACAAATAAAAATAAACACAACTTTCCAAATAGTTCAAAATACATAAATACATCATAATGAATCTTAATATTTAAAATATCAATATACAGTAACTACTTAAGAAAAATGCAAAGCAAAATATGTGAGCAGTTTGATTGATTTACAATCATAATCTCCTAAAATCTCCGACAGCAGGATTATTTCTTTAAAACATTTAATATATGCTAAAGATTATGCAGATAATCTTATTATAAACTAACAATTGTTACTCTTGAAAGTAGCTGATTTTGAAGTTTAAATTTATATTCTACTAAAGTTTGACTGCTTTGTAGTTCCTTCTCCTATAGAATGAAGAGAAAATAATTGACATTAGTAGTTTTATTAACAATAGGGGAAAATACACTAAATGATTATAGTGGCATTATTTGCTCCAGATATTTTTTCAGCAACTACATATAAAAATTTAGATAAATTTGCTTACTGTTTGCAAAGACTAAATATTTATGGGGCCTGGCGGGATGGCTCAGTGGTCTAAAGCACCTGTTTGGGAAAGCTTGGGCGGTTTCAGGGACCACGGTTCGATCCCCGGCACCACATGCTGCGCCAGCCCTGCCCTTGGGGCGGGCTGAGCGGGCCATAAAAGATGAGTGAATAAACAAAGAGTTTGTTTTTTAAAAAAAAAGGATTAAATATTTATATATGCAGAAGACACTGGTAAAGTGTTCATTTCCAAGTTTCAGCTGCTGCTCCAAACTAACAGTGAGATTCAAAGGAATCCCATCTTTTAATACGTAATGAATATATAGTTAATAGTGGGATTCAAATGAATCTCTTAATAGGATGGCAAATGTGTACTTTTAAATAGCATATTTTTCTTTAGAAGAGTTATTTATAATCATATTTTGAAACAGTACAGTACAGAAAGCTTAGTACAAAAAATTGTGCTAATGTCTTACTACTGAGTGTTAACCTCACTATGGACATAGATAGCTCTAATAGAATTTTCTTGATTTATTATTTTTAACAGTGGTGATATCGCTTATTAGAACTGATGAACTTTAGGGGCCCGGCAGGATGGCTCAGTGGCCTAAAGCGCCTGCTTGGGAAAGCTTGGGCGGCTTCAGGGACCATGGTTCAATCCCCGGCACCACATGCTGCGCCAGCCCTGCCCTCAGGGTGGGCTGAGCCAGCCATAAAAATAAATAAACTAACAAAAGTTCTGAAACAAGAAAAATAAATAAATAAATAAATAAATAAATAAATTACTTAATTAAAAAAAAAAAAAAAAAAAGAACAGATGAACTTTAAAAAAGAAAAATGTTGTACATAGGGCCAGCAAGATAGCTCAGCAGACTAAGTGCCTGCTTTGGCAAGTGCAGGGACCAAGGTTCAGTCCCTGGCTCTGCATTCCCTGCAGGGCACACTGAGCCAGCCAAGGAGTCTGGGTATGATGGCACACTCCTGTGATCCCAGTGCTGGGGAGGCTGAAAACAAGAGAATCACTGAGTCAGGGCTGCATAGTGAGACACTGTACCAAATATGTAAATGAAAACAAAAAAAAAGCTACACAGTATCTAGTAAGTAGCAGTTGGCAAATGAATATTAATGATATGAATAAGTGTTATGAAAATGTAATTCTAAACCAGTCTCAAGCTAATTTTAATGAAGAAACAAATCATCTAACTCTTATGATAATACTTAAAAGTTGTATACTTCACTGATAAATTTTGTTTTGGATTTATTTATTTATTTATTTATTTATTTATTTATTTATTTATTTATTTATTTTGCAGGATTGGGGATTGAACTCAGGTCCTTGCGTTTGCCAGGCAAGTGCTTATTCTACTGAGCTATCTCCCCAGCCCCCAAATTTTTGCTCTTAAATCTGTATTAGTATTCATTCTCCACCTACTTGCAAAGATGAACACTAAAAAATCTGGTTTCCTAAATCACTGTCATATAAACCTCTACTTATATTCTACATTGAACTTTAGCTCCCTACTATATCTGCTTTCTTACTTTAAAAAAATTATTTATTCATTCATTTATTTAATTATTTTTTATTTGGTATAGGGTCTCACTACACAGTTCAGACACATAGTGATCCTCTTATCTCAGCCTCCACAGCACTAGGATTACAGGCATGTGCCACAACATCTGGTTTCAGGGCCAGCACAACATGTGGCACCAGGGACTCATCGAATCTGGGACCTGGTGCTTGCCAGGCAGGCGCTTAGACAATATAGCTATCTCCCCAGCCCAGTACCTGTTTTGATTTCATACAAAATAGATACAAAAACCCAATATGAAAATATGTTAAGGAGAAAGTTAAATGTGAGGTTTTGTTTAATATACCCATGGATCTCTTTATAAATATACATCTTATGACATAATACATAAAAGGAACCTACAAGTTTTCCCTGAAACCAGCATGAAACATCTCTGCTGGATATTATCTAAATTAAAAACATACAGATATATAAGCCTCTGCTATGAAAAATAAAAGATAAACAAGCTTTCAAACAATCATTAACATTTTTGCTTACTGAGGAAAAAAAAAAAGTATCCTGAGTTTCTAATATTATGAAATGAATACAAAACATTTTATTATTCAGAAGATGAAAACATGTTTGCCGAAGCATTTCAATTTTTAAAAACCACTGGATAAATGAAATAACTCAAAATGTAATGTGTTTTCTCTAGTAAACAGAAGCTAAGGTAGCTTTTAAAGTAACTGGAAGGAAGTGTTGATTCTAGAGATCAAAAAAAAAAAAAAGTAATAATACAAGTAGAGCATTAGAATAATTTTAGATGCCTTTATTCTTCTGATTATTTGATTTTAATACATTTCTTCTTTATACCATAAAACATATTTTATATCATAAAACAAATTCTATATATGTTAATAGTTATGAAAATAGGGTTTCTGCACACATACTAATGAAGAAAACAAAACAGAGCTGTCTTCTTTTAGCATTTTGTGTGGGGGACAGAAGGCATGAACAATCCAAAATAAATTTGCCGAGAATGTTTCAAAATATGTGACAAAGTTCAGAGCTTCCTCATCTTGCAACCAAAGTTCAAAGTCAGGTCTCCAGCCTGCTGCTATGGATAATTCTGAATGTTCCCTATTTCAAGGAATACAGTATTGAATAAGTTCAACCTGAGAAAAATAGCATAACTGTAAGGTTGCGCATTCACTAGGCCAGCTGCTTTGAATGTTTTTCCATTATTCTGAAGAAAAACATTTTACACTGTGACCCTATACACTTCCACATGTATATTCCTAACCTACTAATGGCCTCCCACCTGCAGCCTGAAAAATACAAAATTCATAATTCAAAGGAATTCAAAGGCCATGTTAAATTCTCAAATCAAGGTGACTGTCCTTTCACTTCTAAAGTAACAGTATATTTCCAGGCTATTACTTTTTACAGTTATTGCACCAAAATTCTTGAAATATGAAAAAAATGCTTAAAACACCTGGAAAATATTCTTTATCAATAAATCATCTAACACACAGCAGTGTTTCTCAAAAGGGAGGTTCAAGATCCCACAGGAGTGATTTTACCTCCCACTTGGCAGCATCTAGATACATTTTTAGTAGTCACGAGAGGGAGAGGGGTGTTGCTGACATCTAGTTGGAAAGGGTAAGAATGCTGCTAAGATTTCGCAGTGAACAGGACAGTCTCCAGAACAAAGAAGAATGGAGGTAGCACTGAGTTTGAGAAGTGCTAAATTAAGAGTCAAAGTGAGAAAAAAAAGTCAAGGTTAGGCAATTTCAAGCTGAAAGATGGGCGTAGTTGTTGGATGTCTCATCCCACCCAAAGAGGAAAGCTATTCTACTCGCTAAGCGTCAATCCAGGGAATACTTTTCTCACAAAGGTCAGCAGCTATGCAAAAAAGTTTTGTGTTTTCACTTCTCAATTTTAAAGTAAGTAGAACAAGGGTCAGGGAGATAGCTCAGGGGTCCAAGTGCCTGCCTGGCAAGTGCAAGGTCATGAGTCCGAACCCTGGTCCCACCCAGAGAGGGAGAGAGAGAGAGAGAGAGAGGAGAGAGAGGAGAGAGAGACTACTTTCTTTTTTAAAGTTGAAAAAACTCTTTATTAATTGTCAGTTCTCAAATTATTTTTTTCCCTGCATCAAGATCTTTTAACATAAAGGAAAAGGGTTATTAACAGAATTTGCAAATTTGATTAGTGTTCTATGCCTGGAAGAATAATGATCTGTGATCAGGACACATCACCTACTTTTTTTACTGTCACAAGACAGAAAGTGACAAAAATTATTAGGACTGGTAAATTACTTTCCAAAATAGATGACAGCAGTCCAGTTCCTACTCTCAGGAACCACTCCAATGTACTACCTTTCTCCAACTATATCTTCACCACCATCCCTGTCAAATTATCCACCAGAATTCTCTCTAGATGGATTCCACTAGACTACTATATAGTAAAGCACAGAAAGCTGTTAGCACAATTTTTGAATTTTAGTTTTATTCAGTAGAAAAAGCCCTGAAATTTGATCTTGTTGCTCCTTGTTCAGATTCGGATGTATCTAGGGGATTACTCATAGAACACATGTTCATTTTCCCTGAACAGTATAAGGTCAGATGTATTAAGCCAGACAAAAATTTTGATACTGTTCCAGGTAAAAATAAAAGCACTGATGTTTCAAACAGCTTATCCCCAGGGAATACAGAAAAAACATTAAGTGCATTCAAATGACAATATAATAATACAACTTGAAACACAAACTTATTGTAGGCTATTTTCATTAAATTCCAAATTTGTTTTTAGATAAGAATGTCATTCTGATGATTACATGTGTCGTAGCCACATTTATATTTCAGACAGATTATTAATACATATTTATTAATTACTGATTTTTAATATAAACTCTGTGCTAAGGATCACCCAAACAGCTCAGTGGATTAAAGCACCTGCAAGCAGGCCCAGGGACCAAGCTTCAATCCCTGGGCCTGCAGTGCGGCCCTGCCCTTGGGGGCACACTGAGATAACAACTGAGACTGGGAGTGGTGTGTGCCTGTAATCCCTGCTTTTGGGAGGCTATAAACAGGCGGATCACTACCAGTCCTTTGCGAAACTCTGAACACCCTAAGGACCCTTCCTTAAAATACCAAAAAACAAACAAACAAAAAACCACTGACTTGCAAAGATGCTTCCTTTCATAGCAGTTAACACAAATGCAAGAAGCCTACACAAATGTCAAAAAGAGGGAAGGAGGGAGGGAGAGAGCAATGTACCTTTCATCATAATTGCAGAGAGCTTTCAAAAATTTTGTTCTATCACTATGACCTGGTGAGTCTGACAATACTTCCTCTAAATAAGTACCACTTCCTGTCACGCCTTGCATACATCTGGGAGATCTCACAATAAAATGAAAAACAAAAAGTATCAAAGAGTATGTAGGAAATATAAAAATATTTCAAAAGAATGAAATTGCAACAGTTAACTACATGCAATTTCACTGGCTAGACTGAAGTTTTTAGTAGTGCTGTGCATTTTGAGACCAGCAGTCTTATAATTGTGAGGTTTCCCAATTTGTATCACTGCATATCTTAAACAGGTAATTGAAGTAGTACTTTAATTTCACTTAATATCTCCTGCCTTTCTAATTTTTTTCTGAAGTTAATTTTATCTGAAATTAAAAGTTAGTCTAGTTTACTTTTGATTAGTAATCACATGGTACATCCTTGCCCATCGCTGTATTCTTTGTGTGTGTGGTAATAGTGATAAAAAAAAAAAAAAGACATACCAGAAATTTAACACTTTAAAATATATTAAATTTTTCAGAACAGTTTTAAGTTCACAGCAATATTGAATGAAAGGTACAGCGTTTTGTTCTGTCATTTGTCATAGCCCTCTGCCTCCACACCTGCACCGGCTCCCTCATAATTAACATTCCTCACCAGAAGGGTATGTTTGTTTCAACCAATAAACCTACACTGACACATCTCCAGCCAGGGTACAGTACTCTCAATCAAAGTTAATTCTTGATGTTAACCATGCTATGGGTTTGGATAAACATACATAATATTATCATGAAAACATATTATCATGCTGAGGAGTTTCACTGTCCTAAAAATCCTGTGCTCTACTTATATCCCACTCCAACAACATTTTAAATTTATTTTTTCATTTTTTTGCATGCACAGTTCTTTGTCCAAAATTTTAGAAAGGGTCTTATTATGTAATCAGAATGGCTTTGAACTCACTAAGTAGCCTAGGATAGCTCCAATCTCACAATAATCCTCCTACCTGGACCTCCCAAGTGCTAAGATGACACGTATATACTATCATGCCTGGCCCCTTCTCATTTTTTTTAAGGGCTTGATTACTCCTTTCTTTCAGTTATTTTAGTTCAGTATACAAGGTAGACACATATTCAGAGTCAAAAGAGGGTCCATGTAGCAACTTGTAGGCAAATTAATTGCTTAATGTTTTTTAAAGCCAAAACGCATCTCCATACATGCAATAACTTATAACATTAAATTACATGAAAGAATGTAATATAACCATCCTCAACCCTTACCAAGCACATACTCCACCTAGATCACAGTGGTTGAACACATTGGAGTCATACAACAAATTTAAGGGCACTATTTGCCAGTAACCACACCTGAATAGATTACCTATCATTGCTAAGCCTTAATTTTGCCATCTGTAAACAATTCAAACTTGGAAGTGTAAGAATTAAACAAGATACTATATGAAAACACCTGGCAGAGTCTAAGCCAATACTAACATGCTCTACAAATGTACACAGGCACTATTATCTTAATAGTATACCACCACCACTAATACGAGATTAGAGAGGCTCTGATTCAATATATGTTGATTTAGTGAAAGCTAAACAACCACTGCCCATAATTTTATAAAACTCACTATCACTTTAAAGCCACTATCACTTAACTTCCTCTCTTGAAGGAACAAATGATTGAGGAGATGGAGGTAACCCTTGTCCCCATGTCTTCAAGGACTGTGGCAACAGTCGGCACAATTCATCCTTACATAGGCAATTGGATATTCACTAAAGAGAAGATTAAAGATGCCAATTTCAATAAATTTGTGTGATTAAGAAAAAAATAAAGCTACTATCAAGTGCTTTGGAAATAACAGAAATTCATGAGAAAGTCACTGTCACTAGTCACCTGAGCTCTAACTCAGTAACCCTCAGAATCATAAGCTCTGAGATAAACTTTATAACTACTTGAGAAATTGTGCTCGCCTTCGACATATTAGTCTCACCTATTTATTGTCTCACTTGGTCAGCTGCTTAGCCATTCAGCTCTTGCAGCCACTGCATACATTCTGTGAACTTGACTTCTTTACTTCTTTTTTTTTTTGTATTTTAGGGAAGGGCCTATAGGGTGTTCAAAGTCTCACTACTAGATCAGACTTGTAGTGAGCCCCGTTTACAGCTCCCAAGAGCTCAGAGTACAGGTGTGTGTCACCAACCAGTCTCAATTGCTGTCTCAATGTGCCCTGGGGTGGGGCTGGCATGGCTGGCCCTTCTTTACTTCTTTATTAAGCTCATTTTGGCCTCACTTCCTACCCACCCTAAACCTCATGCCCACTGTATTAACTATCTACATTCTTAGCAATATTTTTGCCTCATACATACTGTGTACTACTTGAGCCTAGACCTAATAATGATCTCTCTCTGCAAAGCAGCTGAGCACTACTGGGAAACGAAAATCAGAAAACCCATGGATAAGTATGATCAGAAAGTAATGAGTTCTAAGCTCAGGTTGGCCACCCAGTATTCTCTTACTTAATGGCTCATAAAATGAAGTCCAAGTTAGTTTTATCAAAGGGCTAATTCAAGGTTATCAGGCCTTCATCTGCACTTCCACAGATTGTAGTAAGTACAAATATGTCAGAAAAAGTGTCTAAAACTTGAAAAACAAGTAACAAACTTGAAATGTCACTGAGTACAAAAGCTACCCAAAGATTATAGGGTAAATTTATTTGCCATCTTGCTATTCATCATTGATTAAAGACTCCAATATTGGTTACATATTAAACTGCAGCTTTCTATCTCATAGCGATTCATACAATTTCTGTATGTTTTAAAACTAACCAAATTTATAATTTACACCTTGTTGGCCATTAATATAACCTAGTATTCATATAACACCTATAAACACCTTCTCTTCTGTGGTCCACTCTTACCACTTTACTGACTTTTTCTCTAATGAATAAGTTAATATCTGACCTGCTTATTTTATATTTTCATGACAATTATGATTGTGCCTTTTTGCAAAAAGATATCCTATAACGAAGGCATTCAGTAGAGCCTTGTATCTGTACTTGAACAATAATAGCAGCAATTAAAAACCATGTGGCTGGGTATAGCTCAGTGGTGTGCTCAAGCATGTTGGGTCAAGTGCCAATACTGAAGCACACCCCTCCCTTAGTCATTTACCTGGTGTCCTCTGGCACCTGCTATCTTTCTCACTTTTCCTTACTTTTACAGAGATTACTCCAGTTGTCTATACTTCTTATTTCTTTGTCTCTCACTCTAATTTCTACATACTACAATTTGGATTGACTACGGTGAGTTCAATGGTGATTCCCAAACAGCTAATGTTCAAATCCTAATAGCTAGAACCTATACCACCTTATATTTGGAAACAGGGTGTTCACAGATTTAACAGGTTAACATGAGGTTATATTGGTTAGGGTAGGCCCTTTATCAAATGATTGGTCTTATGTAAACATGGTCAGTTATTGGGAAAAACACATGTAAGCACAGAGAAAATGATTGGACAAGAGCATCCACGGCAAAGCTAAGGAATGCAAGCAAATGAAGATCCCTTCCTAATCCTCAGGGAGAACTTAGCCCTACTGACATTTTAATGTCAGAATTCTAGCCTCCACAGAAGGCAATAAACTTCTGCTTTAGTAAGTTTGAGCTATTTTGTTACAGGTGACCTAGGAAACTAATACCGAGACTCCATCTACTACTGAAAATACTCACTGAGGCCGTCAATCTTGTAAGCTTCCAAAATCTAATGAATACTTTTCCATCCTTATCTTCTATAATCTTGCTACAGTGTCTGACACTGCTGGCACTTCACTCTCTGCTATTCTTCCCTCCTTATTTCCATGCCTGTCTTCTTTAAGTTCTCTTCTAAGTCTTAATTTTTAACACTCTATCTGCAACTTCACAGACAGCTTAACTGTGACTTCTTTCTACAACTGATGGTGCTGTTCTTCAGTGTTCTCTCCCACTCCATCCTGACTTATGTGTGCAATCTCATCTGCTCCTAACTATGGTTATCGTCAGATGCAGAAAGCTCTGAGGCCCCCAATCCCTCAAATTTGTTGTTTACTGATAGCATTACAAGCTTTTGCTCACAAGTTTCACAGCATTCCAAGAATTCAATGAATTTCCACATGCCAAGTCTGTACTAGATGTGAAGGACAATACTAGCATGTGTTCCTAGATGCTAGGGACAAACATGAAGCAAACATTCCTAGGGACAAACATGAAGCAAAGTTTGTTTTAGAGTTTACAGTCATTAATTACAGACACAGTAAGTAATTCCAGGAATGATGAATAAGCAATGGGTGACCTATATACTTTGTGTGTATACTTGTGTGTGTAAATCACAAACAGCAGTTAAAGAGTCAGAAATCCTAGTGGATGAGATGTGTGTTGGACAAGAAGTGGATGAGGACTTCCAGGAAAAAAAAAAAAAAAAATACAGTCATGAGTTTAATTCTGTCTCCTTAGTACTTTTGACTTTAGTCTCTATGAGCAAGGAAGCTGTTGTAAATTTCTTGAGTAGGTGTCTCACTCCTTTCCTCCTTCCCCTTAGCCCACTACCTACACTCACTATTATTTTACTTACATACTAGGAGGGAGTTGGGCGTATAGACAGGAGGAATATATAGGTTCCTTATTTGAAAATTCCTCAGCTGTTTTCCACTGATAGAGTGAAGCTCAAATTCTTCAGCCAGGTCACACCCAGTTTATTCTCTTCTAACCCCTCATCCCCACTCAGGTCTCCACTTCAAACTTTTCATACAATTTCTCCAACCCAGCTATAGAACTATGGGTGACACTGCTCACACAAAACGCCCTCTGCTCTATGCAACTATACATGCCATTCTATTTGATGAGAACAATGCCCTTCCTCCTTGTCTCAGTTACTTTTTACTCATTGTTGGGACAAATACCCAACAGCCAAAATGAAGAAAGGAAAGGTTTATTTAGCTCACAGTTATTGGAGGTTTCAGTCCATATTCAGCTGGCCCAAGGTTGAGTGGAACAAGGCAGACAGCATCTAGTCCATGGCGGCAGAACAGCAATAAAATGGTGACAGAGGCAGCCAACCAAACAGGGCAGCAGAGCAACAGCTCTAGTCTGTCTCTCTGTCTCTCTTTATATTACATTCAGGCTCTTTGCCTCAGCCTATCCACCTTAGGCTACACTCATAATCCTAGAAGTACTCAGACCATAACCCCAGCAACAGCATCAAAACATATAATCCCAGTGACTCATGAGTCAAGTCTCAATCTACAGAAGTCCCCGCCCCACGACTGCATGAGGCTTTGGGGAGACAACTAGACACAAACCATAACATTCCTCACCTAGGCCCCAAAGCCTTATACATATCCCTTTGTACAAAAGACATTTTAGTCCATCTGGAAGAGTTGCCAAAGTCCCAACAGTTTCAGCACTGCCGAAAAGTCCAAATTCTAAGTCTGTTCCAAGATTCAAGACAAACTCTATCTGTGAGGTCCTATACAAAAGAAAAGTTAAGCATACCCAACATTCAGAGGCATAAGATAAACATTACAATTCCAAAAGTTGCCAACAACAGTAATACAAAACACTGGGACCAACATATGTCCAAAATCCAGCAGGGTAAACATTAAATCTCATAGTGGAGTTTATTCCAACTGGAACATCCAAAAAGCAGTCTGCCCTGAGTTGTGAGCTCCAAAGGCTTCACACAGCTCAGTACCTACAGCACTCTTGGTGGTAGTTTCCATGGCTTCTCTCTTAGGCCGGCTTTGCTCCCTCTTTGGATGATTCACATCCTGGCTTTTACAAACTTCCGGGGTTTCCACTGAACAGGGTTCTTCTTACACACAGCTTTATACACTGCCTTCTCAGGCGCACTGCCTGGCCTCCCAGGCCTTTGTTTGAAATCAAGGTGGAAGCCTTCTTAAACTAACAGCTCTTGCATCCTGAATGTGCCTAAAACCACTGCCACAAAGATGATGCCAAGGTCTGCTGTCAGCTGGAGCAGTAGCCTGGCTTCCTTCTCTCTTGGTTGTAGGGGTGGAATACCTGGATTGATGAACACTCTGACCTTGATTCCAGGGAACCAATTCTCCATGCCAGTGCCATTTTGGAACCCTGTTTGGCTGCTTCCGCCATTCTGGTACTTGGTTCTCTGCAGCTTTCTTCTCAAGGCAAAACCTCTTTCCTTTGCAATTCTGAGGCTGCAAAGGGTGGAGAGCTGTCACATCTTGTGATGCCCTCAAGCTATCCTTTTGATTTTTTTGGTTCCTTCCCAGCAATGGAGATTCTTTTAGCTCCATCTTTGCAGTCTATAGCTTTCCTGGTGCTTCCTTCCTGGCCAAGCTCACAATATTTTAAATCATCCTGCCTGGCTCTTTGTTGTTGGTTTTCAACATAAATCTGGCTAAAAGCTGCCAATAACAACTATGCCACTGCCCCAACAGTTTGCTGCTTTGAAATATCTCTTAAAAGATTAATCAGTCCACCATGCTTAATCTCAGTCTTAGGCAAAGTCTCTGGGCAGGAGCAAAATTCTGACAGACTTTCAGCCAATCCATAGCACAAATCATCTGGAGTCCAAAAACCAATGCTGTCCCTTTTCCCAGCAGAAACCTCCTCATCCTGGTCTTTACAGGCAGGCCTTCTGTCAGTCTTCTGGTTTAAGTTCTGACCAGAACCTCCCCTACAGAACAGTTAAAGCTTTTCCAGCTCTTACAAGTAGATGACCTCTCCACACCTTTCCAATTTATGCCCTTAAGCCATTCTTTATACCCAGGCTTCAAGCCAGTCTTCTGGTCTGAGCTCTCACCAGAATCTCCTCTACAGAATAGCCAAAGCCATTTCAGTGCTTTGCTTGTAGCTGACATCTCTGAACTTTTCCTATCTCTTCCCATAAACCATTCCCAAAAGCTTGTAATCCACATGGTCAGGTTTGTCACAGCAATGACCCTACTTCTCTGGCACCAAATTCTGTCTCAAGTTACTTTTTACTTGTTGCTGGGACAAATATCTAAGAGCCAAAATGAAAAAAGGAAAGGTTTATTTAGCTCACAGTTACTGGACGTTTCAGTCCATACTCGGCTGGCCCAAGGCTGAGCAGAACAGGGCAGACAGCATCTAGTCCATGGCGGCAGAACAGCAATAAAACGGTGACAGAGGCAGCCAACCAAACAGGGCAGCAGAGCAATAACTCCAGTCTGTCTCTCTGTCTCTCTTTATATTACATTCAGGCTCTTTGCCTCAGCCTATCCACCTTAGGCTACACCCATAATCCCAGAAGTACTCAGACCATAATCCCATCAGTATTAAAACACATAATCCCAGTGACTCATGAGTCAAGTCTCAATCTACAGAAGACCCCACCCCATGACTGTATGAGGCTTTGGGGGGACAACTAGACTTAAACCATAACACTCCTCTCATCCACAAGCAAGCATTTGCTAAATGTTATTGTTCATAAAACCTTTCTAAAGCCCATCTTCATCCCCATTATCATAATCTCTCTACTGTACTTAATATGCTTAATTGTGCATAGCTATGCCATTATACCATACCAAGCTAGAGTAGCGTTGGGAAGGCAACCCATTCTACTCACCCTTATAGCTATGCATGCATAAGTAATACATACCTCTTACCACATGATGTTCAATTTAAAATAGAGTATTTCCTAATGCAAGGTAGGAAATATATCTGAAAGGCTTTAGAATCATTCTTCTCTTGAAATCTTGGGCTCTTAACCTCTTTAGCCTACCCTTCCCATCAATATCTAGGCTTTGTACAATAAAGAAAATCCCTGAGAGCCATAAGCCTTGGAGGCTGCAGGTAGCCATGATTCTTTCCATGTACAGAACGCTAGACCAAAGCAGGTGAGTCCTTGATTTCTGAGACCCAGTTGCACCTGATGCTAACCTTGGTTTCTCCTTAGCTTAAGTTGTTCCACTTCTATTCTATAAATTACCTCCGAATCATCCCAACATTCCCCTTCTATGTTAAGAAGACTTATATGCTTTCTATAGGCTCGAGTGCTGAGACACTTCTCCTCAACCCCTTCACCAGAATGTCTCTCTCACATCCAGGCAACCTGCTTCTACAATGCAAAGTAACCAGAAACAAGGGCACATCAGGAGGGAAGTTAACCATGAAAGTGTTGGAGCAAAGGTAAAAAAGAAAAAGATAAATGAGGGGCAAATGCACATTAGTTAGCATTCCACCGCTGGGACGAAAGTACAACTTAGAGGAAGAGAGGTTTCTTTCAGTCAGTCCCAGTGGGCTCCATCCATGGTCAGCTGGCTTCACTGTTCCATGGATTTAGAAAGCAGAAAGCTGGGGAAGAGCCTGATATAAGAAGGGACAGGGCCAGACACAGTACCTCTGTGTTAGGTCCTCATGACCTACTTCCTCCAGAGAAGCTACACCTCCTAACAGCCCATTCAGCTATGTGCTGATCAATGGGTTAGTCCAATGATGAGGTTAGCACCCTCAAATCCAATCACTTCTCCAACAGTCTCTTAAGCCATTTAAACTGATGATCAGGATTAACCAGCACTAGTGGTTTAGAGACTAATGCACTACAAATCCAGTGAACAGTCCTCACTATTATATTCTCTATTATATGGCCTGACTTCTCTCACTGAGCCACTGAGAAACCTCCCAAAACAGTAACTGGGGTGTGACTATAATTTCAGCCAGGTGTGAGCCTGTGAGCCCAACACTCAGCAGGCTGAGGCCGGAGGATCCTTCCAAATTGGAGCTGGAGGCCAGCCTGAGCTAGCTACTAAGTTCTAGGTCATCCTATACTACAAATCATGATCCTGTGTAAAAAAAAAAAAAAGTGGATCTCAGAACAAAACAAACACTTTAAACTAGGAGATTTTAACTAGAATATGGAACAGTGAAACAATATTTTCATTTTGTAGATTGACTCACCCACTGAACAAAAAATTTGCTGGCTACATGAATAGCTCTGATGACTCCCCCCAGTACAGTTTAAAATGTTTAGTTATATGTTTACAATCACTAACAGTGGTTTTGTGAATCTTAAAATTCAATATAGTTAATTTTAAACCCAGTAATCCTGAGGCAAAAGACTACAAATTTTCAAAGGTCAGTAAGGTTAAAAAAAAAAAAAAAAGTGCCAAATCTCCCAGATTTTTCAGACTAAAAAACCAAAACAAACAAAATCTGGCAGTTTAAATGACAGTTTCAGTAAAGCAGAGGATTATCAAGATTAAACAGGAAATTCATTATTTGGCAAATATCTACAGTTGTGTCAAACAGTTAAAAAAAGAAAAACAGATATAAGCTATCTGAAAAGTAAAGAATTGAAAAAAAAAAGAGAGATGTATAAAACCCAGGAGTATTCTGTGCTTGTCTGCAGATAGAGCAGAGTCATTGTAGAACTATAGACCTCTTGAAGACAGAACTTCTATTCTATGAAAGAAGTGAAGTGGACAAAAATGGAAGAAGACATGGTTTCAGGGAGAAGGAAAAAGGAAGCAGGAAACCAACTTATATTATGCCAGGGCAAGGAACAGGACAGGAGCTCAACTTTACAAAGTCAAAATGCTGTTGCCGACTAATAATCCTCATTTGGGACTTGATGAGATGTCCTCAATTCTGTGTAGATTGGTCTAGCTCTAATCACAATAGTTACATGACTCCAGATCTGAAAGAAACAGACCAAGGAGACTGTCACCAAGGTCCAGCTTTGAGGTTCACCAAGAATCAAAGAACTCAGTCTAAATAATGGAATTTAAGGCCTGATCTTGAAGAGGTAGTAAACTTAAAGGTGGACAAATAGACTAGGTAAAATGCAGGTAAAACTGATGTCATGCCTAATCTCTCCTTTACAAACTCCTTAGTCAGCTCCTTAGTGAGCCCCTTCAACTTTTCCAGCCTTTTATTATTTTCCTAATACTAGATTACTGGATTTCTCTGAATGCTCTACAGAATTAGGAGATTTTGGACTCAAGTACACCTGGATTTAAATATTAGCCATAGTGAATTCTGAGATCTACCTACCGCTCTAAGTATTTTTAAGTATGTAATTTATCTCTGTTTAGACCTACTGAAGATTGGAACCAAATCTGTATAAATCAGTAATTTTTTATGCAATAGATTTCATTCAGTATATGAGTGAAACTTGTGCCCTACTTTTCCTTAATGAGATAGCAAGAGAAAAGGAGATAACTACTGGAATGAAAAACAGGCTCTTTTATAACGCTGGAGATGGCTATATAAATCCCAAATGGAAAGACAGACTGGTGCAAAGAAGTATGCCAAACTTGTTGGCACGGAGTTAAGCTGTTTCTGTTCTTGAGGATGATCTAGGGAGAGCAGTGTGCTAAAGAGCCATGTTTTCGTTGAGAGCTCCCGCTTACACAAGTTCTCCTCTAGCACTCAAGAAAGTACAGCAATGTGGTGTAGTTCCTGAAAAGGGAAAGCTGAGAAACACTGGGCAGATCATCACATCCTGAGAAAACAGCCTATGTTTCAAGAGTATCCTCCATTCCCAGGGGACTGAGAAGCCCAGGCTCTTAAATTGACCAATACTTGTTGGGATTATGCAATAACCAATCACTGTATGAAGCATATGCAAGGGGCTAATACTCAATAATGCATTCAGAGCAAAGGATTCATTTCAGAAGTGGGGTTAATAAATACATTTTGAATGACAGATAGTATGATAAATATTACAAAAAATGAATAAAACTTTCTACACTGATAACATATGCTTAAAATACAGGGCAGAAAGTACTATATGAAGATGAATGTGTGGCTGTTGATTAGAGAACCCTTCATAGGGGTGATAATGACTCAGGAGAGTTTCAAAAGATGTGCAAGAGTTTACTAAGAAGACCAAGACAATAATTAGGGGTATTCCCAGTAGAAGAAAATGCATCAGGAGACAGAGAAGTACAAGAATAAGGAAAAATGTCAAATGTCATCCTCAATCTTAACTGCCAAGTTAATGGGATTAAGACACGCCTAATAGAACAGTCAATGTGTCTGTGAGGGTATTTCAGAGGGTGCATGAGAAACAGCAAACTGGAGGGGAGGGGAAATCTGCCCTGTATATGAACAGTGCCACCCACTATTAGGTGAGGATTTGAATGGAATAAAAAAGGAAGAAGACACATGTTCTGTTTCTCTCTGCTCCTGGGTGCTATGAGGTGAACAGCTTTGCTCTGCCACAGCATTCTACAGTGAAGTTTCTGTCTTGCTATCAGCATTAAGAGCAACAGTACCAACTAATCATCGACTGAAACTGTGGACCTAAATAAATCCTCCTTTTAAGCTTTCTCAGTGACAAAAGTATGACTAGCACAGCTGAACATATATAATACATTAGAGGAATAAAAAGTAGCTAAGTCTTACACCTGAACTATAAATTATAAGGGGAATGGACATGAAATTAGGACAGAAACAAAGGGCCCGGTCATGAAAAAAAAAAAAAAAAAAGTGAAACATTTAAAGGAGCTTGGATTGTATATTACGAGTGATAGAGAGATCTCGCTATAGAAGTAACTATGAAGAGCAAGTGCCCAGTACCATACAGCAGGCCCTGCTGGCCTACAATAACCAACCAACAAATATTTGCCCAATAACTAGGTAGAGAGACACAGGGCATGGGGCTCAGTAAGAACACAGTGGGCCCGGCCCAGAGGCTGAAAGGTATGAAAACACGGTAGTATGGCAGGTTGCTACACTTTCATACTTTGACTCTTCCAAGAGTCTTATGATCTCTTCAAGTGTCTGCAGTCCCCACAGATTAGAAATCCACTAATTCTTCAAAGCTTCCCCACCTAAAATTACTTATCAGTAAGGCTTCTCTTGCTTCCCAGGATTGTGAGCTTTCTTGTCCTTAATAATTTAAATACTTAGCTGCTATTTTATACATATATTCCTAGTTAGACAAAATTGTATTTTCAATGACACAGCAATCTTCCCTTTCATTCAAGTAATCAGTTACTCTTGATTATACACTTACAAGACAAATTGAACTTATAGGTAATACTTTAGTAGTCTTTGGAGATCACCCATGCTCTCATCTGCCTCAATGTGTACTACACTGGCATTCACTAAATGACTAGTTTATTTGAGAATCTATATTTTGTCTTCATGCATTTTTTCATTTAGCTCAATTATATTAAAAAATAATGACCCATATAACAAATGGGTAATTTTTGTATGTGAAAAGGTCAGTTAAATCCCCAGGATTTACCTTGAAACCATATACAGCATTTTGCAGAACTTTCATCAGTGTCAGCCATGTGGATGAGTCATAGCCACTGCTTGACCAGTTTGCCCTCTGTGAAAGCCTGACAGAATGTTTTCTCTCTAGGTGACTCTCCTTAGGCACATTATACATCATTGATCCCTTTCCTCTGTGGTCCCATAATCCCATTGAACTGAATATTTGGGACACCACTGAGTTATAGGATGTTACAGTACAGGCTCTTTATGACCTGAGTCCTCACTGACCTCGAAGGGCTAGGGCCAAAATATTGGCTATCCTTGCAGCCCTTCTTTTTCTCTAATTTTTGGTCTGCAAACCTAAGCTGTCAAACTTCCAGAAGAAAAGTTTAGTGATACTATTACTCTATAACACAGGTCTTGCTTTAATTTGGCCTTAACCATCCAGCAGAAAAGTTTAACCACAAGGCATAAAAAGTAAAGCCAGATACGTATGCCGAGCTGTAAAAGTCAACAGCTTCCAACATTGCCAATTCTGCTGATAACCCACTACTATTATGGAATATTGGACTATGCATACAACTACTTTATCTTAGCTCAGGGGTTCTCAACCTTTCTAATGCCATGACCCCCGCAATACAGATCCTCATGTTGCGGTGACCCCAAACCAAAAAATAATTTTGGTGGCTACTTCAAAACTGTAATTTTGCCACAGTTATGATTTCCAATGGCTTTAGGCGACCCCTGTACTTTGGTCGTTCAACCCCCACCGGGATCACGACCCACAGGTTGAGAACCGCTGTCTTAGCTCAAGGAGAAAAAATATTTGTACCAATAATGTTAGTTATCATGTCTGCATCTTACACTCTGAACAACTACTGTGAAGACAACAATATACATTGTATTAACTACTGTGGCTGTCCTAACATGTTTTTAAACTGTCTCATTGTTATTTCGATCAAAGATCTAAACATTAGGGCCAGCAAGATAGCTCAGCAATCTAAAGCGCCTGCTTAGGCAAGCTTAGACAGGCACAGGGATGGTGGCAGTTCAATCCCTAGCATCACATATGGCATCAGTCACGCGCTCAGGGTAGGCTGAGCTGGCAAAAAAAGGATCTAAACATTAAAACAAAAATATCACAAAGAATCAACATCTGGGATCCTATTATTAAAAACACTTCTGCATAGCACTAGAAACCACCAACAGAGTGAAAAGACAACCTACACTTTGGGGGAAAAAGCTTTGCCAGCTGTTCCTCAAAGAACTAATACCTAAAATATATTTTTTTAAAAAACCTCAAAACAAAGACCCTGCAAATTTTAAGACCCAACCCAAACCTGGACATCTGAAATAAATACATACTTTTCAGATGAAGAAGTATAAATGTCATATTACATATATGTATTTTTTTTTTCCACACACACATTGAACATCACTGGTCATTTGAGAGATGCAAAGTAAAACAATCATGAGATTCCATCTCACCCCAGAAAGAACTGCTGTCATCAAGAAGTCAACCAACAGTGAATGCTGGAAGGGCTGTGTCACATTACTCTTCTCTTGTTGCTAGCACAAATATCTGACACTCTAGATATAAGGGAAGGAAAGATTTACTTAGCTCACAGTTACTGGTCCAAACTCAGCTGGCTCAAAGGCACAGCAGCACCTGGCAGAGGGCAACCTTCCATGGTGCAAAGAGCAGAGATTAAAAAGGAGTGAGGGGGGCCAGCAGGATGGCTCAGTGGTCTAAAGTGCCTGCTTAGGAAAGCTTGGGCAGCTGCAGAGACTGCGATTTGATCCCTGGCACCACATGCTGTGCCAGCCCTGCCCTCAGGGCAGGCTGAGCTGGCCATAAAAACAAACAAAGAAACAAAAGTTCTGAAACAAGAAAAAAAGAAAAGAAAAGAAAAAGAGAATAATAAAAGGGAGTGAGTAGCAGCTCAAACAGCTAGCCAGCTTCTCTCTCCTCCTTATATTGTAATGCAAATTACCTGCCCCTGGGTAGATAGAGCACCCACACCGACAGTAATCAATCAGAACTCCAGAAGTAGCCCCCATGACTTCCTGAGGCTTTAGGGAGGCCTATACATGAAACAGGCTATGAGAAAAAAGAAACCCTTCTCTACTGGTGGTGGGAGTATAAAGTGCTACAACTATGGAAATCAGCATTCAGTTACCTGGGGGGTAGGGGGAGTCATGTGACTCCCTTTCTCAGTATCTTCCTGAAAGAATTAAATAAGTACAATCACAGCAGTATATGCACACCCAAATTTTGGCAACTGTAATAGCTTAATCTTGGAAATAGCCCAAATGTTCAGCAACTGATGAATGGAGCACTATTGTGCCATAAAGAAGGGTAAGGTGAACCGTTTTTCTTTCTTTTTTGTATCTTAGGGAAGGCTCTACAGGGTGTTGAGGGTCTCTCTATTAGATTGGACTCGTAGTGAGCCACCTGTTCAGAGCCTCCCAAGAGCTGGCATTACTGCAGTGCCTCACCATGCCTAGTCTCAATTGCAGTCTCAGAGTGTCTCAGGAGCAGGGCTGGCACAGCAGGCCCAGGATCAAACCCTTGGCCCCTGCACACCTGCTTTCAGGTGCTTTAATCCAGAGCTATTTGGCCTGCCCAAGGTGAAAGAAACATTTCTAGCTAAATGGATGCACCGTGAGACCACACTCTAAAGTGAAATACACTGGGAACATATGTTCAAATATTGCATCGTTTCCTGAGTGAGAAACCGAAAGTGTAAATAAGGACCAAAATGCATGACAGCTATTGGAAAAGGGGAAGAAAATGTTCAAATGAGAAAGGGGACAGATGAGGAAAAGGACAAGAAAAAAACAGAAGGAAAAAATGAAAACAAAGCTTTTGTAAATAAGGAAGGGAAGACAGATGGGAGTTGAGTGGAATGGAAAAAAGCAAAGCAAGACATATCTACTATAGGTAAAAATTCCCTATGATAAATGTTTCATTATGTATATCTAAAATGTACCAAAAAATAATTTTTTAAAACATTAGAACTATATGGCATTACGAAGGTGAGTATGGAACAGAAAGAAAAACTATAAATTGTTAAATTAAGGAATAAACTAGTGTATAATCATCTAAGGTTTTAGTTGTATACAATCACTGCCATCTATGAAACATTTTCAAAATACATGCAAAATGATATGGCTACATGGCTGATATAAAGAAACCCAACCTAGAAGCTAATCAAGAAAAGCTGCCAACTCATTTCATTTTCTATTTCAGCAACCACACTTAGGAAAAACTATACTTAGGAAGCTTTTCCTAATCTTTCTACACTTAAGACACCATCCCACAACCCAGCAACTAATCAAAAAATGGAAGTAGACATTGTCTGTTTACATGCATTCTATTTACGTTTCACTACCTGAGCTTTCATACCTCAATACCTCAGAGGCATTTTTTTTTTTTTTGTCTTTTTAACAAGGTCTCATTTTTGCTGCCAGTAGTACTTAAATTTAAAATCTACCCTTATATACACCTAACCTCCTCTCATCATAAATGATCTCGTTATGCCCTTCCAGAAACCAATCCATTCATCTGTCACTTTAATTCGACTACTTATGTGAGAACCAAATTCACCATCTTAGGATTTTTCCTTTTTTTTTCATGTTGGTTGTTGGTCTTATACAATGAGCTCACATGCTCATACAGAAATAATAACTATTTCCAGAGGCAAAAAAAGTCTTTGTTTTGGTTCTAACTTTGAGAAATCTAAGTGTCATTTACCTCTATAGCTTTATAATATTTTCATTCATGTTTTTAAAATGTGGATTTTATATCTGATCATTAGTATACACAGAATATGTATTGTTTCTCATTTTCACTGCATAAAAGTAAAAAGATATACAAATTAAAACAACACTGAGATTCTATCTCACTCTTGAAAGAATGGCTATTATCAAGAAATCAATTACAAAGGTTGAAGGGGCTGTGGGGAAAAAGGAACCCTTCTCCTCTGTTGGTATAGACTGATAACCACTGTGTAAATCAGTATGGAGATTCCACAAAAAATTAGGAATGGAACTCCCATTTGACCGAGCTATTCCCATGTTGCCTATATTCACAGAAGAATTAAAAACATCACACCACAATGATATATGTACACTCACATGTATAGCAGCACAACTTGTAATAGCTTAATTCTGGAAACAACCCGAATGCCCAGCAACTGAGGAACTGATAGAAAAGATGTGGTCCTTTCATACAATGTAGCATTACTCAGCCATAAAGAAAGATAAGCTGGAGACTTATAGGTAAATGGATGCAATCTGAGACCATATTCACAAATGAAATAAACCAGATGCATATGTGTAAACATTTTTTCCTTAAGAGTGTGTGAAGCTGAGTTAATAAGATCCAAACTGTACAACAGATATTATAAAATGGGAAAAAATTTGAAAAGAAAAAAAAAAACTGGGATGGGGAACGAGAAAAAGGAAAAGAAGGGCCGGCCAGATAGCTCAGCAGATTAAAGTTTATGTAGACACAGGAACTGGGTTCGATCCTGGTGTGCCATGCTGGCACGCACCTATAATCTCAGCACTTAGGAGGCTGAAAACAGGAGGATCACTATGAATCCAATCTGTGTAGTGAGATCCTGTAGACCCTGTAACACACACACAAAAAAAAGGACAAAAAGCATATACACACACATATATATATACATATATGTGCATATGAGTGTATATATATGTATATACGTATATATGTGTGTATATATATAATAGTTATGGGACTAATTCTGAGTTCATTGAAAAGAAAGGTTTGTGCTAATACTATTTGGACAACTTATACTGATATCTTGTTAAAAAAAAATTAAAAATATAGCAGAAAAGGATGCCCTGATTTTTTGCCTCTAAACAAAGCTACACAGGAAAGTTCTTACATATTTTTTTATTTTTTTCATTCATTTATTTGGTATAGGGTCTCACTACACAGTTTGGACTCAAGGTGATCCTACTGATTTCAGCTTCCCCAACGTACCACCATACCTAGACTTGGCCAACCACTCAATGCACCCAGGGCGGGGCCAGCATGGCACGCTGTACCAAGGGTCAAACTGTGGTCTCTGTCCTTGCCAAAGTAATTGCTTAGTTCACTGACCTATCTTGCTCAGTTCTTGTATGTTATCACATCAAGACAGAAAAATCTCAGTCCAAGGTCAATAGTCCAAATAATTACAAATGTTTCTTTGCAGATAGGCACATGTTCTTCATTTCCGACAAAGTCACAAATGCTACTCAAAAATTACTCCCCTGTATCACAAAAGTAAATAAGGGTATTACATGATATTCTATAAACTTTTTTCACCTATGAATTCCAAATATCACTGTGGAACTGAATTATTCTTGAACCTGATTAAATTTACAAACAAAAATTAATACTTTCATGAATGTTTAATTAATAGGTATAAACAAGGCATTCAATGTGTTTTTAAAATTAATTTCCAGATATTTCACCACAATCAAATCACATTCTAACTCAGAAGGCAGGCATGCATTTCATGAAAAATTAGGAAAGCTGAGTTCCTAAGATGAGGAAACCTAAAGTATTCATAATGTACACTAGAGACATATATTCAATAACAGATCAAATTCCTTTTTAAGTCAATTACAGTAGTGAATATGCAATTAGCATAAAATATTTAGAAAGATGTACAGACAGGGTGTAGTGGCATGTACCTACTGGCCCAGCTACTCGGAAAGGTGAGGCAGAAGAAACTAGAGGGCTGCTGCTAACTTAGCAAGAACCCCTCTTAAAATCAAAAATCAAAAGGGCTGAGGATGTAGTTCAATGAGAGAGCATCTACCTAACATGGACAAGGCAGTAAGTTCAATCTCGAGCACTGAAAACTAAGTATTTAAAGGGAAAAAGTTATCAAAGGAGAACAGAAAGATTTTGAAGATTAATTTCAAATTAAAACTCAAAAATACACATTTAACCTATAGCTAAACCATTAACATTAAAAGGCATAAATCTACAAATCAGTAAAATAAGAATAGTTAAAATATGTCACCACTTGTGAAATGTTCAAGTTTTCAAACCAATGATAAATTTTATTCTGAAACAAATAAAAATTACTGTCTGTAGAAAATCTGCTGGTCCACAGAACAATATGGCGTTAATGGAATGAAGGTACTACATTCTGCTACTCCAAACTCATGTTGGTAAAATTTTCAAACAGCAAAATAAATCTGGCTGGGGAGGGGGTTTAGTGGGAGAGCTCTTGCTCTGCATGAACAAGGCCCTGGAGTCTTATCCCCTGTACCACACAAAAAATTAAAATAAAATAAAATAAGCAACACTGAAGCACCATCTTACCTGAACAGATACAGTATGAGCATATCTACCTATACTGTTTATGAAAAAAATTAGAAAAATTTTTCAGTTTTTTAAATTCTGACACTATGCAAACACACAAAAATAAAAAGCACCTGTATACCACCAGAAGACCACTGTTAATATTTTATTTTTGTCTGTTCTTCCTAAGTTTTCTTACAGAATAAAAACTACACTTTGTACAGCATGTAGAAATTCACATTATTAAAAATTTTACGAGGGGCTGGGGAGATAGCTCCGAGGCACAAGTGCCAGCTGGGCAAGTGCAAGGTCGTGAGTTCGAACCCTGGTCCCACAAAAAAAAAAAAAAAAAAAAAAAAACTGGGGCCCAGCGGGATGGCTCAGTGGTCTAAAGCACCTGCTTGGGAAAGCTTGGGCGGCTTCAGGGACCGCGGTTCAATCCCCGGCACCACATGCTGCGCCAGCCCTGCCGTCAGGGCGCGGGCTGAGCCAGCCATAAAAATGAGTGAATAAGCAAATAAAGGTTATGAAACAAGAAAAACATAAATAGATAAAATAAAAATTTTATGAAGTGTTTGAATGCACTGCTTCTCATTTCTAAATAAGACTGCATCATAGGCTATGCAAGGGAATGCATATATACCTTCAAGCCATCTATTGGGCTGGTATGACTGGGTTAAAAGGAATTTCATCTCAGACTGCATTAGGGTCCTCTGAGTAAGAAATATATTTTTTTTTAAATTAGTAAACTCAAATTTCACACTTTCAGATGATGTTTACCTAACTAGGCCTTAATTTACAAACTTAGTAACTCAATATTAATGAGTTATAAACTTAGTGCTTGTCTTTGCAAAATTTCCTGTATACTATCATTTCATTTTCATTAAGCTATGAAACAAGTATTCAAAGGGGATTAAATGACATGCACTAAATCAACTTATTAAAAAGGCCAGCCAGCTAACTCCACAGACTAAAGCATCTGCAGAGACCAGGGCAGGGACCAGGGTTTGATCCCCCTTGTACCATGCTGACCCCACCCCAGGGTACACTGAGATAGCTATGACTGGATGTGGCACAGGACTGTAATCCCAGGGCTTGGGAGGCTGAAAACATGAGGATCACTACAAGTATAATCTGTGGCAGCGAGACCCTGTACTAAATACATTAAAAAAATTCTTTTAATAACGATTATAAATTTCTTACTTTAGAAAGATGTGTTCTTCTACACTGTTTATGTATAAAGGTGTTATGAAAAAGAAAAATATTTGCTTAAATTCTCTGGCAAAAAGTGATGGAAAGTTTTTCAAAATGTGGTTACATTTCATACTTGATTAGGCACTAGAAATTCTCAAAACAAGGCAAGTCTACCTCCAAAAGGGAGACAGTGCAATCTTCAGCACAAAAAATTTTAGGCACATGATATAAATATATAGATGCAGAAATAAAACAGGGACTATTTTGTTCATGTAGTCATATTAATTTCTGTTCCACGGTATCTTTATGTCTCAGTGTCCTTATGTTGGAAGAGGGATATCAACGTCGATCTCACTGGCTACAGTGAGGATTAAACGAGTTAATTTACGCAAACCACTTACTCCAACCCGAGGGTTTGACACTTTCGACATGTAGTGTTAATGAAACCTGCATGCTAAGCATCTAAACTTTAAGTTATTTTGCAGAAATATGCTACAACGTCTGTAAAGCTCAGTTCAAAAAGTACATATGTATATATATTATATATGTGTATATTTTTTTCCCCTGAGAAATTGCCTTTCCACATGGCTATCCAAGTTTCAGCATCTTCTCTATCTATGGAAGTCTCATGGCCCTGATTCCATACTTCACTGAAAAGCCTATGAGAGCAACACTACGCTGGACTTAAACGTTGGAGATCAATTAAAAATAAAAGAATCTTCCTAGCAACAAGCACCAACGCTTCCCACTGTAATAAACTGGAAAAGTAAAAGAAAAATGTGTCCGATACCTTGCCAAAATGATTAAAAAACTGCTACATAGCCTGAAAACAATACAAAAAAAAAAAAAAAAATACAAGGAAATAATCAAACCTCTATTCGCTTTCCATTCCGATAAATTGTTTGGTTGCTTCTATGATGGGTTTTTCAAGGACTGCAGACCGAAAAAGTTGTATAACTTTCTAAAAGTCTTGTCCTTTTAATACGCAACGCTACCTTTGGCCAACACTTCACGTTACCCTGGATTGCACTTTGCTTTGGTAAGGCAATCTATGGACAACCATCCTCAATAATCAGCAGAGATTGCCAAGATCACGATCCGAACCCAAGGCTCAGAAATCTCCACAGTATTTTTATCAACGACATCTGCCTTGAACAGATTTAAGATGCTATTTGATTTCCTTGCCTTCCCGTTACGTCCGTCCACCCACGTGGCTTAACTTTAGGGGTCACATCTCCCAAAGTTCTCTCTCAGCTCCCAAAACATTTCCCAAGAAGGAAGGAGGCTTCCACTGCAAGGTGTGAGGCGTTCTCTGTCCAGATAAATAACTGGCTGTGCTAGACCCTAACACCTCGCCAACGTGGGCGCCCGCAGGGCAAGCTCACCTTCCCCAGCCCACCCGCGAGCATCCCAGGTCTGCCCACCGAGGGGCCCGCACCTCCCGGGCGCCTGCTCAAGGGCGAGGAGACGCGCCCTACGGGGGATCACTCACCTTGCTGGGCTCCGATGTCCTCGAGCAGCAGGAGCAGGATAAGTAAGAGCAGGAGCAACAGAGGCATGGAGGGGGTGCAGGAGGAGGAGGAGGAGGAGCAGGAGGAGGAGCTAGAGCCAGGAGGGAGGGCGCGCAGGAGGGGGAGTGCGGCCCGGGCGGGGGCGGCGGCGGCGGCGGTGGCAGCAGCGGCCCGGACTCGGGGACGCTGTGGGCTGCGCCCGGCTCTCACCACCGCCCGGCTCGCCATCGCGGCAGCCAGCAGTCCGCCTGCATAGTGCGGGCGGCCGGAGCCCGCGCGCCCCGGGCCGCAGCACCCGGCGCGGGAGAAAGCGCGAGGCAGCGCGCCTCGCCCGGCCGGGACCCCTCTGCCCCGCACCCCGCTTTCACCGCCTTCGTCCCTTCCCTCCACCCCCGCCCCGAAACTCCAGGCAGGAGCGCAGGGGAGGGGAGGGAAGGGAAGGAAGCTGCTGCTCCGACCGCGGGGCGGGAACACGCCTTCCGCGCAGTGCCCAGCTCAAAACCCAGCTCGCCGCGCTTGCCCGCGGCTCTGACTAGCTGGCAGGCAGACCCGCCGCCTGCTCCCAAGCGCGCCGGCCACGCCTCCCCGGACAGTCTTGGCCAATCCGCCCTTCTCTCCGGTCCGTCTCCTTCCGCGTCACCCAACCAGCATGCTCCCTCCTCGGTCGACCCGCTAGCTTGCCCGCCCACTCCTCGAGTTTCACCGCCCCTTCTCTGCTTCCTCCAATCGCCTTTGGTCTTAGGCAGCGTGCCACCCGCCTCCCCCAATCCGAGTCCCACCCTCACGCTCCGGCCTCCAGTGGCCCCCGCCCCGCTCCAGCGCCTGTTATTGTTGGAACGGGCGCCGGGAGTGATTCCGCGGAGGCTAACGCTCACTTTAGTCAACGACTTCCGGGACTTCCCCCATCCTATTCTCTATGTGTCCTTTGGGGAAGGCTTGCTCATCGCTCCTCCCCGCCACACATCAGGCCACTGGAAGGGGTGGGAATCCTGGATCCTGGAAGGTTTTAGCGGGGAGCTGAGGGGGAAATAATATTTTTATCTTTTTAACTTAAAACTACAGCCTGTCGTTGCAACAGACTCCGAGTTACAACAATATATGTAGTATTTAAAATATGTATTCCTGTTTCTTGCTATGAAAGGGCTGAGGACCAAAACAGGTGTAAAAAATAGATTCATGCCGCTAAAATAATGTAAACCTAACATTTGAACCTTTATCCAGCCATGCCACGAAGTTGTCGAACACCTATTTATTTGCCAACATTGTGCTGCAAGTCCCAGAAGTTACAACCATCGTACAGAAAGGTGGGAGAGGGCTGGAGCTGCACACAGCATGTGAGATAGAATGGAGTAGAGTCATAGGAATTTGGTGAAAACAGACAGAATGATGAAAAGTAAGACTCTCTCTAAGGCAGAATCCACAGGACCAGCCAGTGACTGGCAGGTTCCAGTAGTGTTCCCTAGGGAGGATGGCATCACTAACAGAGGAAAGGTGGCACAGTGGTATGGAAAAGAAAGTTGATTTGGGGCATATAAATCCTTCTGACTTAACAGTGGTTCAACACCTGTGTTTGTCCTTTTACACTGATGCCAAAGTGACATATTTAGTAGAAACTCTACTTCAAATTTTGAATTTCAGTTTTTTTCTTGGGGTAGTGATGTTTGTTTATCCTTTCTCGGTACCCTTTCTTGGTGGAGTGACAAGCCACAGCTTCCTGTCAGGCACACATTCACAGAATAAACATCAACACTCTTCGGTGTACTGTGTGTCTCAGCTGGGATGTCTGGTACCTTAACTGTACTAAATGTACAACTACTTGCAATATTTTTTATTTAGAGGAGGTTTATTGAGTGCAACCCTATAATATCTTGAGAAGCACCTTTGTTGAATGTGAGGTGCCCACTCAGCTAATAAGAAAAGTTGTACAACAGTCAGATAGACATTTTGACGGAAAGGTCAGGTTGAAGACCACATTGAAATCATGGATCTAGGAGTCATGAACAGATAACAATATTTGTGGAAGAGACTGATAGCCTCAAGTGTGAAGGAATTTGGGCATCAACATTTTAAATTCCCTGTAATATCACACCTTCCTACCACATTCATTCAACAAGCATTTATTGGATAATTAAGAAAATTGGGAAAGTTCCAAATACAAAGATAGGAACTATTATCTATCGACTAAAATACTCAGGCTCTACTTCCACATACTGACAACTATTAGGGTTGACTTTTGTCTTTTTCCTTTATTATGCTTCAGGCACATGTTTTTAAATTACCTGAATTTGTGTTAGAAGAAACAAGAAGAACATATACCCAGGTTTAGAAATGCCCATTTGTTCTATAATAAGGGAAGCCATAGTTCTAACGTGAAAGAGATTTACTGGTGTCCATGAGGACAGTTAGGAAACACAGCAGTAAGGTGAATTGGGATGGTGCCTGAGGTTTTAGGAAATGGGGCCCTGAAGTAAGTGACCCACTAAGAATAGCTGCCGTAAAAGACCATCAAGGGGGAAAGCTTAAATGAGACACTGATCATAGATAGCACTTAAGGGCAGGCTGAGGCAGGTGCCCATTCTAGTAGGACACCAAGTTATGATAGCTATTGTCCCCCAAAAGAATGGATTAGGAAAAACAAAAGTGTGGGAGTGAAAGACATATATTCAACTTTAGATCACACACACACACACACACACACACACACACACACACACACACAGAGAAATTGTCTGATGCTTTCTTGTACCTGGAAGAGCCTAAAATGATCTGTTCTAAGGTCAGGTTAGTAGCAGACACCTTAGTTCTGTCAAGGCGAAGCTTTTAGAGATTCTGACAGAAGTTCTACAAAATGCTGTACATGATTTCAAGGTAAATCCTGAGGTGATTTGACTGGCCTTGTCAGATACAAAAGTTAATGTTTTGTTATATAGGTCTTACT
The DNA here is from genome assembly GCA_004027025.1 of Myocastor coypus. Classification (NCBI taxonomy): domain Eukaryota; kingdom Metazoa; phylum Chordata; class Mammalia; order Rodentia; family Myocastoridae; genus Myocastor; species Myocastor coypus. Next base: position 15,621 of record PVJA010007334.1, on the reverse strand, counting down.
TTAACTGGATCTTAACCATCCAGCAGAAAAGTTTAACCATGAAGTATAAAAAGTGAAGCCAGGTTAATATGCTGAGCTGTAAAAGGCTCAAGTCAACAGCTTCCAACATTGCCAGTTCTGCTGATAACCCACTACTATTACGGACTACTGGACTATACACAGAACTACTTTCTCTTATTTCAATGAGAAGAAAGATTTGTACTAATAGTATTTAGAAAAGTTATGTCTTCATCTTGTACTCTGAGCAACTACTATGAAGACACCAATATACACAGTATTAATCATTGTGGTTGTCCTACTAATGTGTTTTGAAACTGTTTCATTGTTATTTCTTTCTTGTTAAAATTAATAAAATTAAAGAAAGAAAGAAAAAAAGAATGTTATCAGGTGGTAGATCCCAGAATTCTTTTCAGGTTCTGGGTATCCTGAAGAATGAATTAAACAAGACCTGTAGAAAAAGTAGAGGTGATTTACATTTATTGAAGGTAGAAAAGAAGCACTCTCTACAAAGTCAGATTGGGCCAGTGAACAGGCTCACAATGGCCATGAAGAGAAGGGTTTGGGTCTTTTGAATCTGGAATTCCTGAATTGACTTCTCCCTTCCATAAATTAGGCATTGGGATGCCTGTTTTGTCAAAAACTCATTTGGTCCAGAGCCAGATTTAAGCTGTCCTACTGAAAGGTTCTCTTGGCTTTGCCTCAGATGTAAATAAATTTGAAAATGGCCCTTTCCTAATTGTTTCCAGGTACAGTGTTTAGGCACCGCAGTTGCAATCTTCTTGAATCCTGTGATCTACGCATGTGCTTGCACCTCCATGACCTCGACAGATTCAGCACAGTTGTTTAACTGGTTTTGCCTGCATTTCTAGTTCCCTTATCTCAGAACTAGCAATTCTAGTTCTGGATACATCCAAAGGAAGCCACATCATAACAACCAAATGTCCCCAAAGGCAAGCCTAAGTCCCAGCTCCTTCCTCCAGGTGTCTCAAAAAAAAGAACACAAGGGCCCAGGAGATAGCTCAGTGGAACACGCATTTTCCCAGCAAGTACAAGGATCTATATTCAATCCCCAGTACCCAAGTTTTTTTTTTTTTTTTAAAGAGGACATTAGAAGTTTCCTTGAGTGCAAGACCAACAGAAAAAAATCACACTGAGCAACATCACTGGACATGAGTTCACTTACGTGGGCCAGGACTTGCAGCAATTATCATTGACTCCATATAGTAGCTGATAGATGAATTATTTAATGAGTAGAATGTAGGCTCTGAGGAAGACTGGGGCTTCAGGCAAGGACAACAGGAGATACTTAAATATAAAATATCAAAAAGGTAATGTATTTATTCCATGTTAAGGCATGTAAAATAACAATAGTTCCTCAACATAAATTCTTAATTCACCAGAACATCCTCCCTTCTTTGTCTTTTTCTTTCTTTAACCTTCTTTTAATAGATGAAGAGTAGAGGAATACTGGAATGCATAAAACTGATGTTCAGAGGAAGGGCGAAATGTGTTGTCCAGTGAATCCCAGCTCAGCCAATTGCTACAGACAGGAGAATGGAGAAGCCCAGGGGGCTGGTGCCTTCGCTCCTGTCCATGCAGAGATATCCAGGGTTTTAGCCATGTGATAAGGTAAGAATCATTTGGTACCATCATTGCTATTTAAATGTCTGTGAAGCGTTAATAAAACAAAAGAGACTCATTTAAAATGGCTTTTCTTATGTAAACCTTTAGTTGATGATATATAATGAATCACTAGTGGGCTTTTCACTCAGTGTGTTTTTGGCAAGATTCTAAAGAAGGGATGAGGAGAGTTTACTTGTGTGATCTTTTGGTGGGATGAGAAAGAAAGACTGTGGAAGTTCTAAAGAAGGATTTCAAACTTCAAAGCCCAGAATCCTAAAGTCTGGTTACTGTTCTCACGGGAGCATTCACTCTGTGCTGTTCCCTGGACAAATGTTTATAACCAAGTTTGCTGCCTAATTCTGCTAAAGAAACTTGTCTTCTTTCCTGTGAAAAGGAGTGTTTCAGATGCATTTTTTTTCTTGTAAGCTCCTTTCAGTGAGTCATTGCAGTTAAAAGTAATTCTTAGATTTAATACCCACTGTTTTTTTTTTTTTTTTTTTTTTTTTTTTTTTTTTTTTTTTTTTTTTTTTTTTTTTTTTTTTTTTTTTTTTTTTTTTTTTTTTTTTTTTTTTTTTTTTTTTTTTTTTTTTTTTTTTTTTTTAAAGGTATCTGTCACACCAGATGTAAGCCAGAAGTGCTAGAAACTCAATTTATTATGAGGGTATTTAATTTCTACAAGTAGAAAATTTAATTTCTTTTCTACTTTTCTCTTGTAAGATTAATGCTTGTGCACTTCAATGGTGCTTTCAATAATAAATCTAGTTGTATCTTCATCTACTCCAGCCATCTTCCTGTCTTTTTCCTTTCCATTTCCCACCCAATCTCTCTCACACCCTTAATTTTTCTAGGAACTAGAGAAATTTTACCAATTCATTTTTCCGTAAATCAAAACAAGATGACTACCATCTAGTGTTTTGTCTCTGAGAGAGGCTTCCTAAGATTTTAATAAAAGCATGTGAAAGCTGCTTTCTGTAACATTAACATCATGCCTAGAAATTACAGCATTAATAATACATGAATAATTAACAGCACTAAGTTATAAAGAATGAACATCTCAGAATGTCTGGATAACATGATTTACGTGTACAGTAGCTGCATGATTCCCCTGTTTCATTCTTTTATCTTTCCTGTGTGGTCTTTTCTGGCAAACAGTCAAGAATTAAAAGTACAGAGTTGAAATGCAGGTTGGCCTCTGTAAAACTGAGCCTTACGTGAGACCGTAGACACAGGCTGTGTATGAGACTTACATCCCTAACTGCTCCTTGAAAGTGCTATTGAAATCTAGTAAGGCTCCCAAACTCTATAAGCACCGGCTTCTTTATCCACAACAGAAAATGGTGGGATACTATTATGAATTTAACTATTCAGCTAAACTTTTACTGTCACCAATCCCTTTCATTTCAGATAAATTCTAAGTTCTCAATTTCTACATTGCTACTTAATGTTGGGGGGGGGGGGTGGAAAGAAGGACTGATAACTATAGAATTGGTTGCTGAAAATAATTGTCTTTACTGGCCAGAAATGTAATGTACATTAAGCATTGTTTAGTTTGGGAAGTAATCTTCAAGTACCTCCATCCCAGCAATGTGGCTTTTTTTTTTTTTTTCTTGTACCAAGAATCAAACTCACAACCTTGTGCTGGCCAGGCAGGCGCTGTGCCACTGAGTTATACCCCGGGGCCCAGAGCAATGTTTCCGTGAACAGGTCCCTGAGGGAAGTCAACAAAACTTGGGAATAGGGGAAGGTAGCACTATCTAGAAGGAGATGCAAGACAAAGTTGGTTAGCAATATGTCTGGAAGCTGGAGGTGCAGAGAGATGAGAAAGATAATTTTCTAGTGGTACAAATACAAAGTTGCCTTTAGAACTAAAGAGAGTTAATGGGTCATTTTAAGGTGTTTTCTTTCTATGCTGTTTTATAATCATTTTTTGTTTTTGTTTTCAGTACTGAGGTGTGAACCAAAGGCCACTGTACTGCACTACATTCCTAGCCTTTCCCCATATTTTTTTTTTTTTTTTTTTTTTTTTTTTTTTTTTTTTTTTTTTTTTTTTTTTTTTTTTTTTTTTTTTTTTTTTTTTTTTTTTTTTTTTTTGAGACTGGGTGTCAGTAAGTCCCTAAATTGCCAGAGCTGGGCTCCAACTTTTTATCCTTCCGCCTCAGCTTCCCAGAGTGCTGGGATTACATGCATGCAGGACTACCCCCATTATACTGAAGTGTTCTCTTCCCTTCTTCCAAGATGCTCCATTAAGGTTCCTACAGTCAGAGCCTTACTTAAGTGAAGCTGGGCTGCAGAAGGGACATAAAATCAGGTTGGTGTTCAGTTTACGGCTTCTACAGCCTCAGGAGAAGAAATGAAAGCGGAGACCAAAGACTTAGAGAAGTAGGAAGCCAAGAGAGTCAGAAGTCTTTTTAAAATTTTTATTTTTATGAGTACATATTTAGAGTGCATAGCACTCACACTTTGTGGGGACTTGATACTTGTGCACGACACATCTCAGCTCTTGCTAAGTCCCCTTCCCTTCCCTCCACTCCTGTTCTTTCTATTTCTTGATCCCGCTCCCATTTGCAAAAGACCTAGTTCCTTGTTTCCTATTATCTTTCTTCTATTTTGCTCTTGTATTTATTTACATTTTGGGTTTCTCAGATAAGAGGAATCATGTGATATTCAACCTGGGGGTCTGACTTTTTCACTCAGCCTTAAGGTCTTGAGGTGGCAGATGACTATTTATCCTTGGCAGTAGAGTCGATCTCCATTGTGCATAAAGACCACTCCCATACTAGATAAGAAACTGGGTTTCCACCCGGATCTAGGTCAAAATTTTTGAATGAGTGACCTTTGCCAGCTGAAGTATTTGTAAACCAGCAGCAGAAATCTGTTTCATAGAATAAACAGATAATTTACTTTTTTATTTTCTAAGAATCAGGAGAATAGAAAACATAATTTGAGTTCTTTTTTTTTTTTTTTAGAAAAAAAACTAATATTATTTTAACTGTTCCTTTAAAATCTTGTAAGTTTTCTAAAGCAGTGAAGAACAAATATTTAAATAACAAATAATAGAAATTCAGTATTTAGAAGGCAATTTGAGACAAAGATATATTATACATCCTCATTTTAGCAGTTCTTTTTACTTCAGGCATTCTATGAAATTATAGATTGTAGATTTAAAGGAATGATATATTATTCAGATTAACCTGACGTTCCTGAACTTTTGCATTAAGAATAAGATTTAATACTGATATGAGTATTACATTTGACTAATATACTCGGTCATTCTGCTTATGGTTAACAGACTGCACAGAAGTGAAGATATGCAAGATTGACTGGAGACAGAAGTAACTCCTAGCCGGGCGTGGTGGCTCACGCCTGTAATCCCAGCACTCGGAGGCTGAGGCAGGAGGATTGGTGTGAGTTCGAGACCAGCCTGGGCTACAAAAGTGAGCTCAGGACCAGCCTCAACTGCATAGCGAGACCCTGTCTCAAAAAAAAAAAAAAAAAAAAAAAAAGAAGTAACTCCTAAGGAGAGAGATAGACAGAGAGATAATTTCACTGAACTAGCTGATTCCCCCACATCTATTGGTTTCTTAAAAATTTGTTTTTTTAATTAAAATATTGGTCAACCCTAGTACTCACAGAATTTTTAATCAATAGAACTACTTTCGGATTGCATATCTCCAGGTATCTGGTGTTAATGGTATTTCCTTGAAGCCAACAGGTAGCCTCCACTTGTTGGCACATACTATACATTGATGCACATGGGTTATACTACTGACTTGACTAAAATGGAGGGCAAGAACATGACTTTTGTAAAAGTCATAAGTTCTTGAGTCATAAAAAGTGATGCAGTAGCAAATATTTATGAACTTCCCATATCTCTGGACTCAGTTGGAGGACACCTTTGTCTAATGGCAAAATCTACTTAACTTTTACATTTGAAATAGTAAATATATTTTTCAGAAAATAAATGATCAGATATAGTCAATTCAGCATTCACTTTAGCCCTTTTGTCATTTGGTATTATTCTCACATTGATAAATAGCTAATACTAAAACAGCATGTCATTGTCATAGCACAGATACATTTATCTGTAAATATATTCACTGTAGGTAAAGTCTTCACTCAAGATAGTGGTGCTGTACCAGTCCTCAGATTTTATTTTGTTAAAATGACAACATTATTAAATTGAAATCCTCTCCAAATGAAAAACTCATAGAGCCATTCATGATGCCTAAGGAAGCCATCAATTTAGAGAAATTACACATGGCTCAGAATCAAATTATTAATGCCATCTATGCCCTGATAGGAAACAAAATGAAACAACCCATGTTTGAGGCTAAGCAATAATAAACTCAAATCTCATTTCTAATCATAAAATATCTCCTGAAAGCTGTTTCCCGCTTTGCATATGTATATGTTCTGTGTGTAGAAAATTGGTTTACCCAGGATGATTTTTCCTGGTCCTGAAATTGTTTCCATAACTAAAGGTCTCATTCTAATCACTTATATGAATAATGCACATCTTTATTTTCCCTGTTCAGATAATATGAGAGATAACTAATATTCATACAAGGTGGAGGGGCTATCCTCTAAACATCTTCCTTAAAAATTGTCTTCAAATTGACCTGATGAAGTTAATAAAAGATGAGAAAATCAAACTGAGCATGATGCCACATGTCTGTAGTACCAGATTCTGGAAGGCTGAAAGGGAAGGATTTTAAGATCAAAGCCAATCTGGGTATCTTAGTGACTTAATGAGATCCTGTCCCCAAACAAAAATGTTCATAAGGGCTGGGGATGTATCTCAGGATGAAGGTTTTGGATTCAATTCCTAGTATAAAGAAACTCATATTTAAAGGGGAACAATATGGCTGGAGGGATAGTTCAGTAGTCTAAGCTCCTGCTAGGCAAGTGCAAGACCTGAGTTCAATCCCAGATAACACATGCCATGCCAGCCCTGGAACCTCAAGTGCCTTAAAATTGGGTGTGGTGGCCCGTGCCTATAGTCTTAGCACTGGAAGGCTGAGAAAGGAGGAACACTATGAGCCTGAACTGTAACCCTGTATCAACTAATTTTCTTAGAAAAGAGAGGATATGAATTTTACTCCAAGATATCCTAAGAATTTAAAGCAAAAATGTTAATCAGATTTCTACATTGATTTTTTAAAAACCTACATAAAAATTATGGCACTTAAGTTTATGAGATATGGCATAAAAGGAGCTTGTCTCCTGAAATAGGAAGTACCAGTTGAGTTACCTGGGGCTTTCTGACTTTCAAGAGCCTCTCATGGCCCTAATCATAGTGGTAAGAAAATATGAAAAGAATAATTCAGATAATAGCTCTTACTGTTACAACCAGAATGTGTGACTTTAGTTGTGTTTGGTGTTTTTAGGTTTACATTTAAAATGCTAGATGTTATTTTGGTCAACAAAGCATTCATCCATTCTAGACTATATATCTTCCCTGTATCTTCTGCTTTGCTGTTAAGTCTAAATGAAACACTGACCCATTAGTGGAATGTAGTTGACCTAGTGCCCTTGCTGTCACAATGTTGATTCACAGCCATAAGGAACAGTGGGCCACAGCCAGGCTACTGAGAGTGTCTAAACCCTGTTAATAAGTCATACATGGTACTTGTTTAATTGGCTCCTCTGTCTTGAGCAAGCAGATTGCTTATCATAGTGAGTACAACTTTCTCATTGCAGGAATTAGTTGCACATCGTTTCCTGTTATAAAGACTTTTCAGGAAGATCTTTGCGATGAGGTTAAGGTCCACTCTTGTAGCAAATATTGTCATACATTCAAGTACAGGGTCATTTTCCAGTATCAGCAGCAAGCCTAGCCAGCAGAGGGGATTCTACTCAGTGGTCAGCATTTTACATTTCTCTTGATGTCTCATGGGCTCTCAGTGAGGTAGATACAATTCAGACACATGGACGTACTGGTTAACTGATTAGGCTAAGGCAGTCCAGGTTGAAGCATCCTAAGCAGTCATGGTGTAGTTACTTCTCTTTTACTAATTATAATGTATCCTGTCATTGTCTTTAATTGGGTATGAAGACCATGGAAGTGGATCTTGTAGGTTCACATCAAGGCTTTGGTTTCTTAATCAATAAAATAAGGTTCACAATAGGCTCTAATCAGAATAGTTGAGAATTAAATTAGAGACAGATATCAAAGTTTTAGTGAGAATCCTGGTAGACAGTCAATCCTCAGTGGATGTTAGTTATAGACATAATTTTAGATAGTATTTAACTCTGCCAGGAATCTCTATCATTATATATATGCCTTGGTTATATTCACAGCAGCTCTCCCTCCCTTACATACCTCCTGAGCTCTGCCTCCCACCAGCTGTGGTGATTGAATCCCATGAGTACCAGTGCTACTGTGAACTACATAGGATGAGTTATCTAAGATGTGCACTCCTAATGGGATCTACTGCCTGATGGTCTGAAGCAGAGCTGAGCAGCGATGCTAGTGCCATAGTATGAGCAGCTGCACATAGAGGTTAGAATGAGCAGAGAAATTTGAATGTTTAATATCATAATAAGTCAAATCTTTGCAGACTCGTATCAAAAACCTATCATGAATGACAACTGAGCTGCATCTGGTGGAAGGCTAATGGCAAGTGAGTTGAGGTGTCAACTGTTATGTTGGATTTTGTTACTTATTTTACTCTTGCATGACCCTTCCATTATTTTACTTACCACTTTTGTCCATAACTCTTTCCTGTACTACAGACTTGTCTCATAGCTTTGGTAGTCCCACAGACTAATCAGGCCAAAATGAGTGAAAAAAAAATCACAGGATAGCTTCTTTGAAGAGGGAGAAAGACCCAATGACAAAATGACAGAAGATTCTACGATCGTCAGCAAAAGGAAAACTCAGTTAAAATAAAATATCCGGAGTCCTACTTTCATCGCACCAGGCGAATCCCATTCTCTAAGCCCACTTTGTATGATACATGGCAACTGGATATCCTGTTTCATGGCAACAGGAAAGCCATGAAACCTTTCCAACCACTTTGGTTGACTCTACATTATGATGAATTGTGTAGTTCTTCATATATTGCATTGTAATAATAATAGAAATAAAATACTCAGTAAATATTTTGTACTTCAGTCATCTCAAATCCCTTCACCATCTGTAGAAAAACTTTTTTCTATGAATCCAGTTCCTGGTGACAGAGAAGTTTGAGATCTGTTCTCTTCCAACCTTATTTAGTCCTGAGGTGGAGTGGCATATTATTCCAATAATAGTTACTGAATTGATAAGATCACACTTTAATGTTTAACTCTGAAACTTTCTCCTCTCCAGTTTTAACCTTCTCCACCACATTTTGTTGTTGGTTAATGGAAAATATGCTACTCGCTACTACTAATGCATTTAATATTTCTCTTGACTTAGTACAATTCTAATTTTACTTCAAATGTCAACATACCCCATTAAGTATACAAATGTATGTGGTTTCTTTTGCAATTAAAGATGGCCAAGTGAACCAGCTCTGGCAGATGAAACATAAAAGTCCATCAAGAAAGTTCCCATTCAAGTTTTTTAAAAGACATTAAAGGGCATTGGCCCTTTTCTTTTCTTTTTTATTTCCATGGAGAGAGCATGGTTGTGATATTCTGGAGGTAGACGAGTCTGTTTGGTGCACAAAGAGAAAAAAGGATGACTTGGGAGCAGAAAAATTAAAAAAGCCTGGATCATGATGACATCCTAGGTCTACCATGTAATAACTTCCAATAAATACATTTGTGTTACAGGAGAAAACAAAAAACAGAGCAAGTCTTGCTTAGTGAAGTGTACATAATTAGGTTTCTATTATTAGCAGACAAATGCAATCCTCTGTGCTCTACTGTGACAAAACATAAGGCAGGTCCACACTGAACACATTGTAAGCTGAGGTTTTTACTGAAAAAAATTTTGCTTCAAGTTGATTGAACAGACGCTTTCATGGATCATGAGTAGTATAGAATTATACATAGTAAGAGTGATATTCCTTATTATTCCCTGATAACAGACCTTAAGTGATTTTTACAGTATCTAACGTAATGTCCTCATTACTATAGTAAGAAATACATATGAATAAGTAATGGCTTCTACCTTCTAGAAGCTTATTAAAGATGACTAGATAAATACACAAATACATATATAAAGTGGAAAATGAGATCCAGCAAACACTATAAGATAGGAGCAGATATAATAGGTACAAATATTGCATCTTGTTGTACAAATCTGAAAAGCTTTTTAGAGGAGGGTTTTAAGAACAGGTGGTATTTCAGTAGGTCAAAGAAGAGAATGGGACCCAGACAAGTAGCTCTCTGAACTGAAGTGCCTGCTTAGACAGGCACAAGGACCAGGGTTTAATCCCCAGCATGTGGTTTTGGCCATGTCCCCATGGTGCTCTGAGATGGCGACTGAGACTGGGCATGGTGGTGCGTGCCTGTAATTCCAGTGCTTGAGTAGCTGAAGGCAGGAGGATCACTATGAGCCAATCTGTGTAGAGACCCTGTACTAAATACATTTTTTAAAAAAAGAACAGAATGGTAAGAATTAAAAGGGGAAACAGGCAAAGTATGACCTTAAGAGTTACTAACTTAGCCCCTGACACTGTTAATGTATTATTTCAGATCATTTTGACAAAAAAATGTTTCTCCATTTAATTCTAACAACAAAGGTAGAAACATAAAGACATTGCATTTTGAGACCATTAATATAATATGTGAATTCCTTATTTGTACATACGAGCACTGCATGTGAGAGAGACTGAAATATATGGGTGCATCTGTGTTTTCCATGATGATTTGAAAGATGCCTATTTTCACAATATCAGGATTATAATAATTGAAATCTCCCTGACTAACCTTTCCCACTTCATAATGTGTGCATGTTTTCAATTAGATTCCGTGTCAAGTAAAAGAACTTTGTACAAAGAAATGATACAGCCTGTGAACTGGTAAGAGCATTGTCATGGTTGATACCTTGTGTCGCCTTGAGAGGTTTGGAAGCAAAGTGACTCAGCAAGAGGCCAGGACCTTCACTTGATAAGCATTCTCATCCTGTGCAAGAGGCAGCACAGAGGTGGTGTGGGTGTAAAGAACCTATGCTAGGGCATGTCACCTGCATACCATTAATATAAGAGAGGAAGGAGGCTGCTGTCCCCCCTTTTCCCTCTTGTTGCTTTTGCTGTCTTTGGCCACCTTGAACTACTGCCCCTCTGCCAAGCCACCCTGCCTTGGAGCCAGATGATAATGGACTGAAACCTCCACATGCTTCAAGATAAATAAACCTTTCCTTCCTTCCTTAACTTCTGGCATTGGGCATCTTGTCCCAGCATGAGAGAAAAGTAACTAAGACAAGCATCTACTGTGTAATGTATTTCATCATATAGGAGAACCTCTCATAAATCTTTGCTCCCACTTTATCTCCTTTATTTTAAAAATACTGACTATACCATGCCTGTTCTTTGATGGTGGGATGGAGAGATTCTTCGTCAAGGTTACCAAGTAATTAATACTGTGGAATAATTTGCACAGCACTGCTCATAACCATCTGGAACATATCATCTGATTGCTTCAACAGAATGTAAGGCTTTCAGAACAGAAATTTAGTAAATGAAAAGTGTAGGCTGTGGAGATAGCTCAGTGGCATAAGTGCCTACCTGGCAAGCACAAAGTCCTGAGTTCAAACCCTGATGCAAAAACAAAGACAAAAACAAAAAAAGCACAAATGTATTTAAACTCTGGCCAGCACTTGGCTACACAGACGCTGGGACTGTGCTACTTTTGATTGCCACATGAGCTGTGTAGACTGTACACTGTCAACTGTGAAGGATGGCATTTATAGGGCAGTCAATAGAATGGTATTCTTCCTGCTGAGTGGCAGACAGCCTCCATGGTTGTTATTGTTTGTGTCTAGATGTCCCCCCAAATTGTCCTGCTGTCACAGAGGTAGCTGAATCTAGAGTTTGTGAATGATTTATTGTCTAGTGCTGGGATTATAGGTGTGTGTGCTATATCCATACTAGGGTGGGCAGCCTACATGCAATGTAAAGAACAGAGAGAGTCTTCTCTCAGCTCTATCCTTTTTGCTTTTGTTGTCTTTTCTGTCTTTGACCAGCTCGAACCGCTGCCTTGTGCCATATCACCTTGGCTTGGAGCCAACCAAGAATGGACTTCCACACACTGTGAGCTCCATAAAACTTTCCTTCTTTAATTTTGGGCATTGGGTATTTTGTCTCAGCAGGAGAGAAAAGTAACTCAGACGATGGCCACACAGGCAGTGCTAGCCGTTCCTCACTTACTGTGGCTGAGTAGTCACCTTGACTGTAAATTTCCCCAGATATGTGTCCCTACATTTCTTTGGCTCTTACATTTCTTAGAGACTTGGCAAGGCTTGGATTCACTAGCAGCTCTTCTATCTGAGTTGTTTTTGGCTGTATCCGTGAGTCCCTGGAATATCCTGGAACTGGCATACATGAAACCACAGTGTTTTTTTGGAGATTAGTCAGTAAGTTCTCTCTGTGTTAACATTTCATTTTCTTATTTGATATTTAGGCCTTTCTATATCTATGAGTTTGTCTTACTTTCTTGTTTGCTTGCTTGCTTTTACTTTGGCTTTAAAGAGAATAATATTTTGTCTTTTGTCTTTATATTAGGGTGACTGTATTTTCCACTAGGGATACTTTATGCATTATATGGTTATTATAATGTAAGGCACAAAGTAAAAATGAATGCCTAAGAAGAATTATTGTTAATGACATTGGAACGATAGGTATAAATTGGGGTTGTCCCAGATACCATGCTATCCCGCCTCCTATCCTTTTTTCTCTTCCAACGACACACAGTAGATTGATATCTTCAAGGGCAGATGTCATATAGCAAATGAACAGCTGTTACCCTCTAACCCCTAGGGCAACCTTACTACATTGAACTTTTGCTGAGACTTTTCAGAGTTCCCAGTCCTCCACCACCTAAACTGCTAACCTCCATTGTGCCTGGAGGGGTCTAGCACCCCGGCCTGGGGACAAAGTTAGTTTCTGCTCTGACAAGGCTCATGCCATTTGAATCATTAAATATTTTTCATGTCATTCTCACTCTTTCTGTGTCTATAGCTACAAGGTCTACTTTTCTCTGTCATTTTATCATCATTCTCACAGTGTCTAATCTTAGTACTCTAAAGCTATGCAGGCTTTAGTTTGTTATTTCATCACTACATATATTGTATCACACTCAGTTTTGTAGATGTTACTTAAACACTTAAGGGAAGGAAGGTATTTGAACTTGTTATCAGCATCAGAGAACCGCAGTATGATTAGTTGCTCTAGGCATGCAGCTTTGAAAGAAGAGCTCTGTCTTTTCACAATGAGAGCACTGTGGAAAGATTATTTCATCTGTGATTCCACTCCCTTGCCTGGAATGTGGAGAAGAGGACTGGATACAAGAATAAGATTTGCAAAAAGAGAAAAGTTTCAGACAGTTAAGATCAATGGAAAGGTAGAAAGCTGCTCTGTCTTTTGCTTAAAAATGCAATACCAAGCATTTCCTGTTACTGGGCCAAACAGTAACAGTAACTGGGTCCTGTTATGACCTTATCAGAAGCAGTGGAGAAAAAGAAGAAAAACATGAGGTTTTTTTTTTTTTTTTTCACTTGTTGAAGAAAACTTATCTCCCTTTTTGGCAGCATCAAACGCAAAGCCAAGACAAACTCTCTTCCTACACAGCAGTAGTTGAAGGGTGAACCAATATTTTTATGCCTTTATATAATTTTGAGATCTGAAATCTGAAATCCTACAAGACAACTGAAAAGGACTTTTTTGGCTACTTGATTCTTTTCATCACACATAGAATTATAAAGGAGGCACAGGAAGTCTAGGGATGTAATGGAGATGTACAAATAGCGTATGTTCTAGAGCCCTGGTGGCTCACCTGTGGCACACATGCTGCAGCTACCTGTTGGTTATTACTCAGTGTTCTAAAAGGTTTGCCATCACTATTCCAGAGCAAGGAGGTCTGGATTTAAATCCCAGTGCTACCCGTTGCTAGTTTACCTTTCTATGTATCAACTTCATCACTTCAGAACCAAACAAATAATACTTTTCCGATGAGGTTGCTGCTGACATTTAACAATTTAAGACATAGGCAGAATGCTCACTGGCATGCTAGCCCGAAACTTGTGCTAAACAAATCTGCACTTTCTACTTTGTGGCACTGTAATGCAGATCAAAAGGGCTAAAGAAAAAAATAAGAGCTTAAATAAAGTGAAAGGAAGGAAGGGCCAGCACGGCCTGAGCTCTGGATGAGTTTGCACATATGAGCATCTAAGGAGCGTGTGAAGAGCCAGAGAGCACACAAGGAGAGAGAATGAAGCTGGGAGGCCCAGAGGCGGCTCCAAGGGTCAGCAGCTTCATATCTCAGATTAGGGCTGCTGAGCAAGCTGCCGGTGTGCTCAAGAAGCCTTCATTTCTCTGAAAAACAAAAGGATGCTTTTTGGCAACTTCTAGATCTCAAGTGAGAAGGGAAGAGGCTTACTGTTAGAGTGATTGCACCTCTCTGGGTTGCTCCATAACTGCTTGGATTTATAGCCTTGTGGTCCCTGGCCTCCTAGAGGAGTGATAAGAGTGCTTTAGGAAGCACTGGGAGTGCCTTAAGACTGCAAAATTTGGTCTATCTTTGTGTTTTCTTGGAACAGACTCCGAAGGCTTGGTCAGATTCAGCCAGAATGTCTAGGGCCCTGTATTATACCAGTTCTTAAATGCTTTTAATGAAATCTCATCCTTAGTGTTGTTTCAGGGTGTATGCTCGAGCTAGAAATAACTCCTTGGTCTTCTTTAGTAATTGGTTAAAAAATCAGAGTCTAGAAAAACAAACCTGCTGTACTCATCACCCAGTTTCCCCTCCCCAACTCTCAAAGGAGAAAAGCTGCTCTTCCTCTAAATACATGTGTCTGAGGAAGCATATGGCCCAGCCTGGAAAGCAGCCGACAACTGTGAGAAGAGGAATCTGACACTGTGTGGAAGAGAAAATAGATGGAAAGGACTAGCGTTCTCCTAACATCGCTGACTCTGTTTTAATTGTGTCCTAAAGCCTGACTTATCTGTGGACTTGCTCTCCTGTGAGCTGGTAAGTATACTTATTATTTAAATAAATTTAAATAGTTTTTTTGTTATTTGTAGCCAAGTATAATTAAATGCTCCCTAGTTTGAGAGTAAGTAGCTTATAGTATTTTGAAAAGTAAAGACTATGTTATAGAGTAATAGTATCACAAAGCTTTTCCGCTGGAGGGTTAAGAATGTAAGTTAGGGGCTGGGGAGATAGCTCCGAGGCACAAGTGCCTGTCTGGCAAGTGCAAGGTTGTGAGTTTGAATCCCGGTCCCACAAAAAAAAAAAAAAAGAATGTAAGTTAACAGAGCAAAAATTGGAGAAAAAGAAGGGCTATAAGGATAGCCAATATTTTGGCCCTAGCCTTTCAAGGTCAATAAGGGCTCAGGATATAAGAGAACCTGTGCTGTAATATCCTATAACTCAGAGGTGTCCCAAATTTTCTGGTCAAGGAGATTATGGGACCTCAGAGGAAAGGGATGAATGAACTACAGTGCATCTAAGGAGAGTCACCCAGAGAAAAACATTCTCTCAGGCTTTCACAGAAAGCAAACTGGCCAAGAAATGGCCGTGACTCGTCCCGGAGGCTGACACTAACAACAGTTCTACAAAGTATTGTCTATGGTCCCAAACTTAATCCTGAGGGGATTTGACCCTGGAAGATACAAAAAAAATGAATGTTTTGGTATACAGGTCTTGCTTTGACTTGCCCTTGACCACCCAGCAGGAAAAAAAAATGCTTAATTACAATGCATGAAACGCCGAGCTAGATTGGTGAGATGAACTTTAGGAAGCTTAGATTCAATAGCCTCCAACATTACAAGCTTCACTGGTGGCCCACTGCAATTGCAGAACATTTGACAGTGTATGTGTCTGCTTCCTCTTAGTCCAAAGCGAAGT